>SCLH01063001.1:20500-31136 GCA_004367855.1 Oikopleura vanhoeffeni
AAAGTTTTTTCGCTCAAAACCTTCACCTATTAGCCGGATTTCACCTATCCGCCCTCACCTATCCGCCGGACCCTGCTGTATGTGACTTTGAAAATATTATCTTAAAAATTGACAGAGGAGATAAATTTTGAAAAAGTACAAATTTCAAGCGAAAAAAAGAGTTTTTCGTAATTACAAGCAACCTGCATATAAATTCTGGCGTATTCGATTATACAGCCACGGAAGTTATTATATCGGTTTTTTTAAAAAAAAATGAAGGTGATACCTTATAAATTCAGAGAGGAGACAACTTTTTAAATTTTCAGATTGGGAAATTTCAAGCGCCGTTTCCGGCGGATCCTATAATTATTAATATTGATTGTAACACTGAATCGACAGCTTTTTATTCAATGTTATCATTTGTCTTAGAATTGAGATATTCTTTATATTAGTCAACTCGCAAAATAAATAATAAAACCAAGTTTTTCGCGTCATTTGCGACTACAACCCCATTAAAACTTCCAAACCTGAAAAATCAAACTATTTCAAAACTTTTCGGAAAACTTTCTGAACAAGAGTTATAAAATTTAGACAGCCCCCTTAAGGGTATCCTTGCTCCTTCATTTTATGCAGTTATTATGTCATAAAAATGCACCAAATTAATTTTTTATGTTTTGAACGCATTATATCCATTATGATGCCCGGGTAACACTAAAACTTATTTGCCTTTTAAAAGAATAGGGAATAAGTTTTAAGTGTTACCCGGGCATCATAATGGATATANAGGTTAATCATTTTCTACTTAAACATCTTTAAGTACTGTTTTTTTTAAAGACTTAATGGATACTTATGTAATTAATACATAATGAATTATAAAAATCATTATGTATTAATTACAAAAGTTCATTATATATTAACAGTCTTCCAGTGTACACAGTATCATACATACTTTTTGAAAAAAACACATAATGAAAATTATTGATCATTTTTTCTATTTGAAAATGGCTAAATTTAATTTTTGAAAAAGTATGCGGAAATTGCAATTTTGAACATATGCCACATTATGTATTTATACATAAGCAAAATTAAGTATTTCAACATTCCCCACATTATGTGTTAATATATAATGATCTTAAAAACTGAAATCAATGCTTAATCTCCATTAGGTATTTTTGGACTTATTCCTGCTCCTAATTTGACATATTCTCGATGAAATATTAGCCAAACAGGGCTTCGAGGATATAATTCAGATTAGCCAATTTGTAGAACTAGCCTTCAGCTTGCGTTAACAATGTGTCAAAACTTTTTTGTATGCTNCGACTTTTTTTTTCATTTTTAAATAAACTCTTTATTGCAGAGATTTGAAGGTGATAATTTGAACAGACTGCACTGGATCACAGTGATATGCATAACTTATGCCGCATAAGTAGGGTTAGTACCGGGAGAATAACCTGCAAAACTAAACACCACAGTACAGATAATCTAAAATAATTTATTTGAGTAAATGGGGTTGAACTTTCTCAAAAATAATGATTCCGATCATGACAAAAAATTTTTGCCCTCATTGCCCGTTTGTTAAAATAAAGAGTCGGTGTCTCTTGTACCGCATAATTTATGCCGCATAAGTAGGGTCAGTACCGGAAGACTCATCTGCAAAACTGAACCATTCAGTACCGATTATTTGAGTTTTTGTAACGCGATGATTTTGAAAAATCAATTATAAATCAACCTTTAAAGCGCGTTTCAAACTACGAAAGATTGTTTTTTCATACTCAAATTGTGACCACTTATGGCTCTAAAACATTTTTGTCATGATCGGAATAATTCTTTGTGAGAAAGTTCAACCCCATTTACTCAAATAATCTATACTGTGGTGTTTAGTTTTGTAGGTAATTCTCCCGGTACTGACCCTACTTATGCGGCATAAGTTATGCATATCACTGTGATCCAGTGCAGTCGGTGAAATTCCTTAACTCGTAGACTCGATTTCCGGCAAGTAGTGACCATTTTCCGTTTTTTCTTTATTATTTAGCTTAAAGTCTAGAACATTTTTATTTTAGTCGAGTCTACGAGTTAACCGCGATAGACCTACTGTATTTGCACTGTTTATCTATTAGAACTAGTGGCGATGCAATAAACGGTATAACTTTGCAGTGTTTTTGATAAGTTTTTTTGGTATGGACCCATTCGCAATGTTTATATATGTTTGTATTTAACTTATCACTAGTTTGCATTTTCAAAATGACTGAAAAATTAACAATTTTTTACTTTTAGTTTTGTTAACACATTCAAATTGGTCAAATCTGGTATTATTTTAAATCTAGCACTTCCTCCTTCACATTTTCAGCGTTTATAAATGTTCGTTTGATTATTGTGTACACTTTCAGGCCGTCACCCCAAACCTCTGGGGCGGACTTAATTAACATTAAGTACACAAAAATAAATAAAGTCCATGAAGTATTATTTTACGTTTGCAATCATGAAACAACCCAAATGACAAGAAAATTTTTTTCGAAAATTTTGCGTTTTTGATTTTTTTCTAAGTATTTTTTTCAAAATTATGTTCAAAAATAACGTTTGTGTCAATTTGACCACTAAAACTTTAAAATATTGGGTTGACGTAAGCCAACTTTCTCTCCAGTGTTTTCCCAGCTTCCTTTTGAGCCTACTTTCGAAAAAATCGAAGCACTTTTTTTTCTGGAAATTTTTTCACGTGACCTTGAAAAATTCATATTTTGAGTTTTGGGTAGACATAAAAAAAACGGCTCCACAGAAGTTTATTTTGTTTTGAGCTTCCTTTTGCAAAAATTTGAGTGAATTTTGAAATATAACCTCGGAGGACATAGAATTTCCGATGGAAAATGTCGAAAAAATCGACGGTCTGTCGCATATTCTAGAAAAAATAAAGCACTTTGACATAAACGCTTCAACAGAAGTTTTTTATACTAATTATGCAGGTTATGTTAAAATTTAAGTATATTTCAAAATATAACCTCAGAGGAGATTGAATTTCGGTTTTGGCTTAGGTCTCCCTGTTTTGCTAATGTTTTGACACATGTGTAACGCAAGATAAAGGCTAGTTCTACAAACTGGCTAATCTGAATTATATCCTTGAAGCTCTGTTTGGCTAATATTTTATCGAGAATATGTCAAATTAGGGGCAGGGATACCCTCAATAGACAAATTTACTAAGCGTGGAGAAGCATATTTTGAACTTACTTTGGCCTCTGATCATCATTTCCAAATTCGAACCATTCTTCTATCTCCTCCTCATGTTCTTCCAAAAACTTTACACATGTAAATTTAAGAACATTTCGAACTTTCAAGCAAAGATTCGAAGCATCTAAAACCTCTGCCATTCTTATCTCGCTGGTTTGCCAATTTTTACTACTCCCCTTGTTTTTCGATTCTATCAAATTTGACTCGATTCCCTCCCAAAGATTTCTACACCCTGTACAGAGAGATCTGTCGATTGAATTTGTCACATCATGATGATTTACATTAATATAATGTTCACTGTGAACTAAAAAAGGGCAAATTGACAATAAGAATTTCATTTTTCTATAATTTTTAAATGATAGAAATAAGAGATAAAACAAAATTACAAAGCCAACAAAGGTTGATATTTTTGTTATGCTTTCTATGCCTTAGGCAGTACCGCACCATTGCTTAGATAATATTATCACATTTCTCTAATATTTTTTATGGTTTGAACATGTATCCTACGACGTATTTATTCCGCATTTGACCCAAACAGTATGAGTCGAATTTTAATCGATTCCTGATACAGTTAATAGGGTGTCCAATCATTTCATTTTTTAGATAATTATAATAAAAATAATGATTTCAAAAGTCTTTCTAGAAAAAATAATGTCAGTCAATCATTTTTTTTGTTTTTTTATAATTGTCTGGTCATTTTGTCTTACACCTCAAAGTCAAGTTTTAGATGCTACTTTAAGGGGGTTCTATAGGCAAAATGGACTTTTTGAATTGCTTATTTCTCTCGCATAGACTTAGGAAGTGAAGTAAACATTCTGATAAGGTCTTTGTTATGGTAATTCTCTGGAAGACGTTTTAAAAACGTTAAGTCAATTTTAAGAAAGCATTGTCTGAACCAACGGTAAATTGGAGTTCACAAGGAGCAAAAAATTGCTTATTGAGACGCGCGTATTTTTGTTTCGTCCTATTAGGCCATTTTGCTATTTTGGGCCACGGAAAGATGTTTCTTTCAGCGTACATTGGCAAATTTCTTTCAATTGCGCACTATGATTTGTTGAATAATTGTTCACAAACATGTTATCCTGATTACGTATTTTCATTTTTCACTCAGGAGACGATTTGAAAATTATTATTTGACATCCATTTCGTCCAATCCAGTTTTTTGAAGAACCAAACGATTCGTAAGTTTGAATGTTTTGGAAACGGTATTATAGAACTATGACAACATTATTAAACCGTTCGACGCTAGAGCAGAAAACGATTTTTATCTTTCAACACTCAGAAAAATTTTATATTTTTTTCCGAACATTTTTGGTAATTATTTTACAGAATTTTGAGTTATATGTAAAAAAAGCACGGTGAGTTCAAAAAATCATCAAATCAGACTCTAGCTCTTTTAGTTCACAAAGATACAACTTGCCTATAGAACATATAACACTCAAAATAAGCTTGTTTCATAATTTTATGAACATTTCCAGAAAGTTAAATTTTTCAAATTTTTATTTCTTTATAATGTAAAGCAACTACGTGGAGTATCAAAAATTCGAAACTCAGTCAAAATAATTTCTGTACAAAAATATGGGCTGCCTATAGAATCCCCCTATAAGGGGTCGTGCATTGGCAGATTTGCACTGTTTCAATTTTTTTTGTCTTCATGGGAAACTTTTCGCCACTTCATATTTACGAATAAAAGTATTTCAAACGTAAATCCCCACTTTAAAGCTCACTCTGTATATCTGTTTTTTAGATCGATTATTTTACTTTAAAATCGTCTTTAAGATAAACACTCTAAAACGCGCCTTTGTACTTTAGGTGTCCTAAATTACATTCAAAATTTAATTATTTCTGTTTCATTAATTAGAAGCTTAAAAAATGGTCCTGATCACCATCGAGAAATTTATATAATTTGATTTCATATGATTTCTACGTCAAAATCGAAAATTAAAATTACCTAAAAAGACAGCAAAAAAAGGAATTTTAGCACATCGAAAGAAATATTCTATGCTCATTGAGAAACTACTAACTTCACGTGGTGAACTGAACGAGTTGGCTATCAATTAGGCATAGTTCGGTGAATAATTTTTCTAAATTTTTGATTAAAGAGGCTTCAAAGTACATTTCGCGCCAATACCGTTATTTCATTCAAAAATAGTATGATGCAAGTATAAATAAAGAGCGGAGAACGACAGACGGACAGTATATTGATAAAAGCTAAGAAGTAACCGTTCCCATATTGTCAGGCTAAGGATTCATAATAATAAGTTTGAATAGGTTTTTGAACCCAGAAAATGAGGAAAATTTTCAAAATATTTCCAAATAGTTTCATCGCGCCAAAAAGTCCAGATAAAAATTGTGGTATGATTTTTCAATATTATATAAAAATGAATGTGGTCCACTACAGAAATACAAGTGGGCCATTTTGAGAGAGTTTATGCCTTTTTGATTTGAAAAATAGCTGTATGAAAAAAATTTGATTGGAAAATAATGCAACGCTGTTTTGCGTATAAATGCTCTGGAATTTTTTCAAAATTCTCTCATAATGTTGATGGAATTATGGAAAAAGTTTTATTCGACTCAAATTTCGGTAAAGGAAACTCTCGAAATGCTTTGTATACAAAGTGTGCCTTGAGATTAAAACATATTACTTTGTTGGCTATGAATTGAGAAAAAATAATAACCCAGTGAAAAGTTTTTCATAAGAGCGCCATATCCGTATCTGCAAAATGCACGACCCCCTTTAGCGTTACAACGACGAACGAGACGATTGTCGATTGTTATCTTAGTTTCTGTAAGATCAAGTGATAGAAGTTTAGTTTCTATTCTAACACAAAAAATTTCAAATTGAATTCTGTGACTCGATAACGGTTTAAACGCGCGTAAGGGCGTTCATTCCGAGAGCAAAACACACACCATGATTTTCTGGTGTCACCGGACTCTTATATTACAATCAATAATGCGCGGTCATATGAATTTTATGTCTTTCACCTGCATCTTTCTTCAATTCATTTGTTTTGTAAAGATTAGGGGCAAATAATCCTACATAGTTATAGCTATCTATCTTTAACCGAACTTCTATGAAGACAGTCGTGTATACCCAGGGGTGGCAATGAACTTTTGTGAAAAACCTGATCCGGAATCGTCACTGAGTATCCGGATGACATTAAATATTTTAGAAACGCTGATCGCGCATCGACAATTTAAAATAACCTAATCGGAATCAGAACTTGATCGGATCGCACAGTTTCAAAATATCTCGGATCGAAGAGTACTTTAATAAAACGTGATCGGATACGAGAAAAAGCATCATGATCCGGATCAAGTGAATCCGAATCATGTATGCCGACCCTGTGGTTTAAGTGCAAAATGATCTAATCGTTGGGCCAGAGCTTTATTATTGTTTTTATCATGACGAACATATTTATCGACTTATTTCTTCATTTGCAAGGTTTCTGCCTAAAGCTGAGTTTCATTTCACGCTTTCTATGCTTTTCTTGCGTTATTCTTAATAACATTATTGATATAATCACCATTAGGGGGACAGAGATGGGCGATGGCCGTCATTTAATTTTACGAGATAATATTAAGTATGGGTTATTTGGTCTGTGTGTTTCATGCGTTAGTCTGACCAAAACAATAAAATGATGACCTACCAGCTCATTAAAATCATTTTTTATCTATTGTAAAGGAACGATGTGAGTTCAAACTTATTAATTTTGTAATTGCGTAAACTTTCAAAAAAAAATTCAAAGCATTAGAGATATATTGTGTGGAGAGCATTTTTCGTCCATGAATTTGCTGATTTAAATTTTTTGAATATCTGGTGAATAGGAAGAAAAAAAACACTTTAACTTTTTCATGCATGTTGACTATCTTCTTGAGCTGTTTGAAGAAATCATGAAAATGGTTTATTTTAGCTCATTTGTTGTCGACTTTTTAGAAATATTATGAAAATTTCCGCAGAATTCAAGTCAAAAATAATAATGCAAGTCCACACTTAAAATCTTATATAGTATCTATTTCATTTCGTAATCTCAATCGATGGAGAGAGCTCAACGCGATATTTTTGATCTAGCTGATAAACAGTTACAACGTATACTTGTGACCACCGCGTTTGTCGCTTTTGGTCACGCAATTTATAAATAATTTGGTCTTTTTTTTTTTAATATCTCTTTATAAATTTTGTGCGTGGTAATCAGGCCTACTTTACTTTTGAGAGTTCAAAAACTTTTTTCCATATTTAAAACCCACCCCACCCCCACCACCAACCACGCCGAAGACGACAAGTTATCGAGACAAGAGTATAATTAGTCATTATTTTCTCTAAAAGCTGTTTTCTAATTTTATGGAAAAAAACTTCATATTAGAGAATCTTTTCACGTGATAATGATCTCATCGTCAACAAAGTGGATAAGTGCAAATTACACGAGAAATTAGTTGAGAGTTAATTCAATAAATAGTCGCCTTTCAAAAATCCACTATCGAAGTGGAAAAGTGGGATTTGTCATGAAAAAGTTG
Source organism: Oikopleura vanhoeffeni (assembly GCA_004367855.1). Classification (NCBI taxonomy): domain Eukaryota; kingdom Metazoa; phylum Chordata; class Appendicularia; order Copelata; family Oikopleuridae; genus Oikopleura; species Oikopleura vanhoeffeni. The sequence continues at coordinate 28,214 of SCLH01063001.1, forward strand.
TTCTGATAATTTTACAGATACCTAAGAATATCTGAGAAATTTAAAAATATTAACGCTTTTCAAGAAGAACCGACTTATTATGGAGATAAAACAAAATTTCACTTTTTTGCTATTCAAATCAACTCGATACAATGTACCAAATCTCCACGATTGCTGCTAACCCCCTTAGAGCTCAATGCTCTCAAATATATATAAAACTATTTATAGAAAGTTAATCGTCCACAATAGCTAATTTCGGAATTGACAAACTATAAAATGAATTATTAATATGTAGATTATGGCGACAAATGAAAAAATTTGGCTAGATGAAATTTGTATACTATAGATCCCTTTAACGTAAAACATTAAAATTATATTAAAGTATGTTATGGATACATTTGTTCTGACAAAATAAAAGCTGAAATGATCCTACCCAAGAAGCGGAACCGACGAAAATCTTCTGACCAGAAGCCAAACCGTATGACATTTACTTATAGATTTGAATGGTGGACAAACCAATCGATTAACCGATTCTTCAGCAATCAAAAAAATTGTATGGGCGCAGTGTAGAAAATTAGTACAAAAAATCTTGATAATTGCTCAAAAACATAGAAAACCCAGCTTGTTCGAGGAAGATTGTGCGGAACCAATATAGGCCGAACCAAAATGCGTATATATGGGGAGTAAATGGTATTTGAGAATATTGGCTCCTCCACCCTCCCCTCGCATCCGTATGTCGCCGCCCTGGAATAAACCACTGCGCCAACAACCCACTATACATACAGTCTATCCATAGAATCAACGCATAACTGGCCATATGCCCTCGCAGCCTCTGCAGATCTCTGCCAATGGTAACCAGCCAATTTGTTCCTTTGCATTTTCTGTCAATCCCCATTTATAAGAAACGTAGGATTTTTGTCTGGTTTCAGTTTTTTTTACAAAAAACGAAACGGGTTTAAGGTGCGAAAATGTGAGTTTTTAGAGTCTCGTTCTACAGAGAGGGTTAATATAGCGGATTGAGCACATACCATAGTATTTCGAATATATGTATGAAGTCTGACTTCTGACAGGCGCTAATGATTTGTTCTCGAGTGCTGTATTTATAGATTCGAAATAATTAAGGAGCAGACTAGAAGTGTCATCGCAGCGAGAGAAGACAGAGTCTAGTAGAGAGAAGCGCGACCGAAAACAGATGTAGCATATGCATTTTTTTTGCCAAGGAGTTAATCGGAAGGTCTGGCTAGAGATCACCAAATTAATCGCGGTAAGAGTAATGATAGCGCTTCACGTACCGACGTGTAACAGTTAGTAATATCTTTAAATGATTACATGTACGAAACAGCAAGCGAATACGGTTTTTCATGGGAAAGCGGGAGTTATAGAGTAANACTTTGGTGGTATATTAAGAAAAATATATAAACCCAGTGAAAAGTTTTTCATCAAGAGCCCATATCCGTATCTGCCAAAATGCACCGACCCCCTTTAGCGTTTACAACGACAAAACTGGAATCATTTCATTTTTATTTTAGTTTGTGAGATCAGGGATAGAATTTAGTTTCTAACACAAAAAATTTCAAAATTGAATTCTGTGAACTCGATACGGTATACCGCGGTAAGGGATTCATTCGAGAGCAAAAACACCATATTTTCTGGCACCGAACTCTTAATTTACAATCAAATATCGGGTCATTTGAAATTTTTATTGGTTTTCTCCCGAGTTTTCTTCAAAATTCATTTGTTTTGTAAAATTCAGGGGCAAATATCTCTACATATGTAGATATATCTTAAAACTCTATAGAAGAAGTTTATACCAGGGGTCGGCATAACTTTTGAAAAACCTGATCGGATCGAACTTGATCGGATCGAAGATTTTTAAAACCTGATCGGATCGAACTTGATCGGATCGACAATTTTAAAAACCTGATCGGATCGAAGATTTGAAAAACCTGATCGGATCGGATCGAGAAAAAGTCGATCTGATCCGATCAAGTCGATTCGATCAGATTATGCCGACCCCTGGTTTATAAGGCAAAATGTTAATCGTTTGGGCAAGCTTTTAATTTTTTTCATCATACGAAATAGTTTCATCGACTTAATTTTTCATTTGCAAGGTTTCTGCCTAAAAGCTGAGTTTCATTCACCTTTCTATTTTTCTTCGTTATTCATAATTTAAATTATTGATAAATACCATTAAGGGGGTAGCAGCGATGTGGCAGACTGGCGTCAATTTAATTTACGAAAGTAATTAGTTGGGTTATTTTTTGTGCTTATCATCGTTAGCTGAACCAAAATAAATGTGTATCAGCTCATTAAAATCATTTTTTATCTATTTAAGGAACGATTTGAGTTCAAACTTTTATTTTGTAATTCGTAAAACTTTCAAAAAAATTCAAAGCATTATGAAAATTTTAAGCATTTTTCGTCCAAAATTTTTTCTGATTAATTTTTTGAAATCTGTGAATAAAAACGAAAAAAAAAACACTTTAACTTTTCTCATGCATGTTNACATATTTTCTGACTGCTGTTTGAAAAATCATGAAATGTTTATTTCTCATTTTGTTGTCGACTTTTTAGAAATATTATGAAAATTTTCCGCAAATCAAGTCCAAAAAAATAAAGCCAAATCACATGTCAAATCTTATAGTATCTATTTCATTTCCGTAATTCAATCGATGGAAAGCTCAAGCGAATATTATTTCTGAACTACTGATAAAATTTACAACACTTACTTGTGACACCGGTTTGTGCTATTTGGTACGCAATTTATAAAAATTTTGTCTTTTTTTTAAAATCTCTATAAAATTGTGGGTGTAATAGGCTTCTTTACTTTGAAAAGTCAAAACTTTTTTCCATATTTAAACACAATTGAAGGTAAATTGTTTTTCCTAAAAAGCTGTTTTTCTCAATTTTTTATGGAAAAAAACTTTCATATTAGAGAAAATTT
>SCLH01063001.1:31149-41639 GCA_004367855.1 Oikopleura vanhoeffeni
TGGAGTTGTGATGAAAAGTTGTTTTTGATATTTTTACAGATACTTAAGAATATTGAGAAATTAAAAATATAAACGTTTGCAAGAATGAACACTTTTATGTAAGATAAAACAAAAATTTCACATTTTTTTCTTTCATAAATCACTCCGAAACAATGTACCATTCTTCCACATTGCTGCTACCCCCTTCGAGCTCAATGATCATCAAATATTATAAAAAATATTTAAGAAAGTTAATCGTCAAAATACTATTTTCCGATTAAAAAAGTTAATCGTCAAAATACTATTTTCCGATTAAGAAAGTTAATCGTCAAAATACTATTTTCCGAATACTATTTTTCCGATACTATTGACAAACTATAAATGATTATTATATGTAATTTGGCGAAAATGAAAAATTGGCTAGATGTTTGTGACTATATGATATAGNTTATATATGTTATAACATTTTGTTCTGAAAAAATAAAAGCTGAATGTATCCTACCCAAGGAGCGAACCGACAAAATTTCTGACCAAACCAAAACTGTTATCACATCTTATTCGAGTTTGAATGGTGGACAAACCAATCGTTAACCGATTTTCAGCATCAAAAAAATTTTGGGCCGCCAAGTGGTAAGAAAATAAGTAACAAAAACTTTGATACATTTGCTCAAAAACAATTAAAAAACCAGCGTGTTCGAAAATTGCGGAAAAAATATAGGCAGACCAAAATGCGTTTGCGGAAAAATGTACTGTAAGTAATGTATTGAAATATTTTTAGTTTCGCATCGTTTCGCGCTGGAATAAACTGCAAACCACTATAAAACTATCCATAGATCACGAATAACGCAATGACTCAGCTCTGCAGATCTCTGCACAAAATGTAACCAGCAATTGTTCCTTTATTTTCTGCCAAAATAATACCCATTTTAAGACGTAGGATTTTTTCTGGTTTTCAGTTTTTTTTCAAAAAAAAACGGTTTTAAAGGTGCGGTTTTAAGGTGCGAAAAGTGACCTTTTAGTCCTCGGGTTCTCACGAGAGTTAATATAGCGGTATTAGTAATACCGTATTACAAATAAAATAAGTCGACTCGACAGCGAAAGATTTTCTCGAGGCTGGTTTTTTTTTGCAGCGTTATCGGATGTACTGGCTGATCAAAATTAACCGGTTAAGTATAGCTTCCGGTACCGTAAGTGATATGTTAATGATTTACATGTACCAAAATATGCGCAATTATCGGTTTTCTGGAAACGGTATTATGAATAAAGGGTCATAAAGGGTAAATAACTGCAAGGTGACGCCAGAGCGGAATTTGTATCCTGAGTGAAAACCAAAAGCTAAAAATTGCTAGCGCCACCTTGCGGTCACTTTTGACCCCTAGTTTATAATATCGTTTCCAGAAAACCGATTATTGCGCTATCTTTTTGTCATGGTTAAATCTTAAAATAGATTCCAGGTACCGAAGATATATTTATCCGGTTCATTTTGACCAGCGTACATTCCACGATAATCGCGGGCAGAACAGACAGCCTCGATAAAACCTTCGCTGTCGAGTCAACTTATTATCATTGTGGTACCGCTACGTTTAGCTCCGATGAGAAACCCGAGGACTAAAAGGTCACTTTTCGCACCTTTAAAACAGTTTTTTTTGAAAAAATCTCAAAACCAGAAAAAATCCTTGGTCTTCAAATGACCAGAAAAAAATTCTCCACAAGATAACTTAAACACATTAAAACCGATTTTTTATTTTTGTAATTCCTTATTTCAAATCGGCATATGAATTAGTCGCCAAATGGTCTGCTTGCTATTTTTGACATAGTGTCGTATGGACTACATGCTTTCGTCTCGATAGTGTCTATATATTTTTTAAACATTCGCCGTAATTATTTCGTGCATAAACAATGTGCTTCATGAAAAGCAAAAATTAAGTTTATTCGATATTAATTTACGAGAAATGGTACCATTCGTTTTAAGTTTGGCGTCCTTTAGTGAGCGAACCGATTTTTGCAGACACAACCCCCTTAATCATTATTTATTCTCATTTATTCGCACAATTTGGTCTTAAGGAAATACGCCACGCCATTTAGGGATTTTCAAACATTTGTTTTGAGCTGAATAAAAGTCGCTTGAGTTTCATGTTTTGAGATCCAGGAGATATTTGTCTAAATTTTTTTCAAAAAGCAACAAAAAGTTTTTTGTATGATCGTACCGGTATTTGTACTGGTCCAAAAAGTCATTTTTCGACTTTTACTGGTTCAATTTCAATTAGCGATGTATTAAACAGAATTTTTTGATTTTTGTAAGGATACCTTATTTGTTCGTTAAAAAAAGTTATGCGCTAAGATTTCAAATTTTTCATGTAATTTGCCTACAATCCCTGATAAAGTCCTCGAAATGGCTGCTTTTAGTACCATAGGCACTAGTTCAATTTCATTTGGAGCACAATTAACAAATTTTTTTTGTGAAAAAAAGCACTTTCTCAAAAATGCGATTTCATGATTTTTATGCCCTCCTTATTTTGCTGTTTTTTATGGTTATGTTTTAATGCGCAGTCAAAGTTTGAGTTACTTTAAATTTTGACAAAAATATGTTTTTTCTTAGGTTTGCAAAATTCATTTTTATAAGGTATCGGCATCAAAAATTTGAAATGGCAAAAAAATAAGTCAGATCCGATGTCTAAATCACGAGATTCAGTCAATTATTTGAAGAAAATACTTTTAAAAATAGAAATTTTGCAAATTTATGAGTTTTTTTCGGTAAAAATTTAAATTTTTTTTATTTTTTGTAAGCAAAATGTTAACAAAATATTGAATGCAGCAAAAATTAATATCCTACTATATATGGTTCCCTAGATATAACCGTTATGGGGTACGTCGATTTCCAGGATCTAAGAAACCATTTGAAATTTAATTAAATTTGTTTTTATTGTGATTCTCGAGATCGAATTAAGAGTGAACTAATGCAACCAAAATTAGCGTCAACGGGGTGAAACTTTAAAAGCTACAGCCAGTAGAAGGAAAAGAATGCTGAGAAAAAATAGGAAATTTTGGAAATTTTTTTACATCGAAATTTTATTTATCAATTTTTTTTGGTATGAAACCGATTACAAAATTTAAAATTGAGTAAAATTAAAATTTCTATCATGTCTGAGAGCTGAAATATAATGTTCGCTTGGTACTCCATAAATATTCAAAGTAAAATTTAATTCAAGCACATGTTACTTCGGGGTAACTTACACTTAATAATTTTTAATAAAGTTCATTTTTGCATTATAAAACACAATCAGGTATAAAACAATCTATGCAACATTTTGTTACAAAATTTCGCCCGGAAAGTGTTCAAAAACACAAACACATTTTTAAATTGCGTAACATAAAATTTTCATAATAAACTTCAAGAATAATTTCAAGCTTGATAATTTCACGATTATTCGCATACAAGTTCAAATCCGGTTTTGCGTTTTTGAACACTTTTCCGGCAAAATTTTGTGAAAACATGTGGCATGAATTATTTTAATTCATGATTTCCTAAAACATATGATAAAACAGCTACATCTTATATGAGTTTCACGTTCATGTATTGATTTAAGGGGTACCGAGGAGGCTGTATCTCGAGACTCATAAGTGATAGGAAGCCTTTTTAGTTTGCATTGTCATTTTCGTGGCGGTGGTTTGCTTCCAGATATAAAAAAAATTTCGAATTCAAAATTTTTCAAAATTTTCTATATTTTAAGTTTTATTTTCCTTAACCGCACTGTACTTTTGAAGTAATAATTTTTTGCTCTAATTTTTGTTGCATTAGATCATGTGAATTAGATCTTGAACATGGGCATAAAAAATTTTTAATTTCGAAAAATTCCAAATTTTTCTTAGATCCAGAAATGGGGTAACCGACAGTAGGCTGTTTCTCGGACTCAGAAGTGTAGAAAGCTGATTTCAGCGCATTTTATTTTTGTTAACGGTTTGCTTATAAATACCTAAAAAGCATGAATTTCGATGAAAAAAATTTCCGAATTTTGCATAATTATGGAATTTTTTTCTGAAGTTATTTTCATGGTAATTAACTTTTTTCTCGTGATCTAGACATTGGATCTGACTATTTTTACAACTATTTTTATTGTGCAACTTTATGACAATGTATAAATTGTTTTTACTCAAAAAAGTTTTTGGAATATTTTCTTCAAAATCCTATTTTGACGAATTTGAGGTAAATAAGATTTGAGTAAAAAAAATAAACTCTTTGTACCGCCTCGCTTTGCACACTTTTAAAGAAATGTGTTTTCTTTAAAAACTGATTTGTTCGACTAAATGATTTGGTACCAGCGAACATGTGCAAAAACCCCATTTATTTTTGGAATTTCTCTTAAATAACAAGAATTTGAAAATCAGGCTTTTGTACGCTGTTAAGCTATCACTAAATGTTTATATGAAAAAAAAAGAAAATTTTGATATCCAGGAGCTAGATAAAGTTTACCGACAATGGAAAAAATCACTTTTGGACGGGTATACCGGCCGTGTTCATACAAAACTTTTGACACCATGTTGAAATTTAAACAAATCTATCTCCTAGATCCGACAGTTTTGAACTCATACAATTGCGGTTAGCTCCAGGACTGACGTTTTGAAATCAGTAAAACCCGTCGGTTACCCCCTTAATGTCAACAACAGGTTTTTTTGCGACACCCACCCCTTAATAGTTCATGTTTTTGTGTTATAATTATTTAGTCAGCACATTTAGTATAAATGGCAGGCTCGGTCATAAAAGAAATCGTTATTCCGTGTTGTTAGAATCGAATCTCCCCCAATTTCGGGTTAAAATAGTAAAAGTTGAATATTTACTTTTTTATATCATCCCAGAAAAACTATATGCAGTAAGTTAACTCAAAATTTTTGCAGAGAAAATTTATCCTCAATTTGATAATCGGACGAAGGTGAGGTAAGAACGGCGAAAATTTTGTGCTTCACAGTTTTAAATTGATATTTTTCGGAAACATTAAAAATTCAAGCTTAGTAGCTGGCAATTCTTTAAATTTTTTGTACTGAACATTATATTTATTTCAGGACTAAAATTTGAACATTATTAAAAGAATGTTAAGCAAAATTTTCTTGCCGTTCCAACTTTAGACTAGGGTGTCATCGGTTTTTTAGCATTGGAAATCTACGATAGTTATCAAAAACCGAAAAATACAATTTGTTAAGAATTTTTACAAGATTGAAAAAATTTAAAAAATAATTTTTCGGACTTTTTTCTAAATTGCTGCTGTGAATGCTTATCACGCGGCTAAGCATTTTTCGAAAAATTTTGTTTGGTCCAAAGTTTTGACTCAAAACATCTTTTGTCCAAAAGTAAGTGTGAAAAACGTACGCAAAAGTTTATGCAAATCTAAAACCAAAAGTTGATCATAGTAGTATCCTGAGAAAATCGGATCGGTGGATCGGATCGGGATCAGATCGGTTTCCGATCCGATCCAATCTTTTCAAAAGCCAACCGATCCGATCCCGATCCAAAAAATTTCAGATGTGCCGACCTCTGGTAGTACCAGTAGGTAGACATAACTTATGTCACATATACATGTTTATGGACAAACTAATGTTTCATGTTTGGAGCTTTGAATGTTCATGATAAAAAATTACAAATAATCAATACACAGTTTTCAGCACGAACTTGGAAAATAGAAAACAAATAAATTAAGTTTCCGATTATCAGCTGAGCAAACAGATGAAAAGATTTTCCGTCTGTTAAGTGAGCCTTTGGGCTTAATCAGTTTATTTCCTGCCAGAAATAATTGATAACCAAGAAATAATAGGTAAGATTTTTTTGTAATAGTTATCATGTCTTTAGGAAGTTGATAAACAGAAATAGCAATCAAATCTGTGACAATATTTAACAACAGTAGTCATACATTTAATCAATTATACAACTGTTATCACCTAACTCTCAGAGGCACGGAGCGATGAACTTTTTGTCTCGGATGACCACACATGGTGCTAGAGACGAATTCGAACTTTCAAACAAAAAAATAAAAACTGAATGAAAATTCAAGTGTAAAATTATTGAATAAAAAAATTATCGAGAAATTATCTTTTTTTTTCCACGTCAGCGCACGCTAAGGGGATTGAGGGTGCTCACATTTTGTTGCTGGTGAAAAATAGTCCGTTTTAAGAAAAAGAACTTTTGATCAAAACATGAAAAATTGTTTTTCATTGTTTTGGATCGAAGAAAGAAACCTCGAAAGAAACCTCAATTATTTTGCAACTAAAATGAAACCAACATATCACTTAACCAACCGGTTAAAGACATAATCAAAATGTTACTTTTTACAGCTCCGGTTAAATTCAGGTTTCAGTGTATTTTCAAAGAAAAATATATTTCTCTCAAATCATTTTTAAGGCATTGTTACTCGAAAAATTGGACCTATATCTCTCGCAATCAGTTATATAAAGTGAGTGCGGCGCATCATTTCGAAGTTATGCATAAAGTTGATACTTTAACCCTGTATGGTGCCTTGGTGGACATTTTTATAATATGCTCACAAGGGTTAACATCAATTCATTTTAATTTCTCTCTAGAATGTTATAACAAATTAAATTTTTCTAGAATAACTTTTTACGACAAGTTCGATTTCATTTAGTGAAATTCACTATCAAAAATATTTTTTCAAAGTTAGAAGCTCCGTAATTATACAAAAACAAATGAAGTACTTGATGGTGAGTACAGTTTGTTAAACAGTACTATCAATTGTCCTTGCGCTTCAACATATTTGCAGAATTTTCTCGAGTACTGTTCACTAAACTCCAATTATTCATTTGTATTATTTCGATGCCCAGAGAAATAAATTTTGAATCTCCCTCAGTCTCTTAGGGTATGGACCATACCGCGGTATACTGTATGGTGGTTCATACATTTTTGCACTTATTATGTCTGATATAAAAATGCAGCAAACCGATTGTATGTGTTTAAAAAAAATGAACCCGACAAAAACGAAAGAATTTCGAAAGTTTGGAATTTTTTCAACTTTTTTAAATATTTTTATCAACAGTCTTTTTTCTAAATATTTGTAAAACTTTGCAATATAATTGACAGCTTTGAATTTAATAAAAAGTATACTTTAATTTTAGACCGTTTTCGATTTCATCCGACAAAAAAATCACTTTCGTTTTAATAAAGTGACGTTTTCTAGAGTTTTACGCTAGGTAGACGAAAATTCGTTCCCTATAATTTCAGCGCAAACGAGTGATATCGCCAAAAAAATTCCTGGGCTTTTTTCTAAGTACCAAAAACTGCGATATGAATTTTCAGATAAAAACGACCTTGTTATTAGGTAGCTGATTTTTTTTTGATTTGCCAATATATAGTAAATGTACCGATAAAATTTGTTGATTTATGATATCCTGCGAGAACGAAAACATAAATTATTGCCCATGAACCGGAATAAATTAATTGTCCCTGATCGGCCTTATAGACGTTGAAAAGATCAAAGTTTTATGCTGATCATTAAAATTATATTGTTCACTTTGTAGATAAAGCATAGTGAAAAACCCAAGTTGAGTAAATTACACGTCAATTGGATAATACGGCTATTAAAATTTAATAATTAATAATTTAATAATTAAATACGATTTCTCGAAAGTCAGACTGGTCAGATATGGCCAAACTGAGTAAATATATCAGAATTCAATATTGAATCACAGTATGCACTTTATTTTGAATGTATTTTATTTACATTTTGATAAAAATCATGCCTTTCTTCGTTACTGATCTTATCAGCGTGCAATTAAGTCATAATTTATGAGTCATAAATGACACTAGCTAATTGCCACTTTGTTATGAATAAATTTTTTATGAACATTTTTGATTGCCGAGAATTGCATTCGCAACAAAATAAGCTTTCACGTTATGATAATGCACTGTTTTAATCATTGAGTTAATACAAAATTATAGGCGGTTCAATATCCCTTTATCACTTTTTGGTTAGAATGCGTAGCCACCACTCTTTTTAACGTTGTGGCTACGCATTCTAACCAAAAAGTGATAAAGGGATATATACTAAATATTTGGGGTCGGCTGTCAAAGGGCAAAAAATCACTATTTTGGCATTTTCGGTTAAACTTAATTTTTAAAAAAGTATGAGATTCATGTGCTTCATGAGATCCAAAAAGAAACTTGAAAAAATTTCTGGGTGGATAAAAGTCTGAAAATTTCACCAAAAGAAGATTTTTCTTAATAACGGAAACTTTTACAATCAGCTTCACCAGAATTTGTATTGCGATTTGAAGATATACTTTTTGGATCTAAATCACGCTCTGAAGTACATGAATCCAATAATTTATGAAAATAAAAATTTCTTGCCCGAAAATGCCAAAATAGTGATTTTTTGCCCTTTTATTGCCAACCCAATATTTGATATTGAGACCCTACAACCTCCTTAAATGCAAGCTATTCACAAAACCTTTTGCAGCAGATAAAAACAGTTCATTATCATTACCTGAAAACAGAAGTTCTGTTGTGCGTGAACATTTAGGACTATGAGCCAGACAAGTTTTCCCACCTTAAAATTTGAAAATTCCAAGTTAATTTCTTTGAACTTAGATTTGTATTTTTACCATGGAAAGATTATATCAAAACGTTGCAAAATGATAAAATGGAAGTGAGTAGTTCGAGCTTTTCGAAGTTCTGAACAAACTTTTTAATTTGTCCATAAATATCGTAGAATTCAAATGCTGAAAAACCTGTAACACCCTATGTGTGCCGTTCAAATATAGCCATAATTGGTAACCCCAAATGTCAATGGGTTCCTTCAAAGAATACTTTGACATGTTAATATTTGAACGGTATCAGTTCGTTTTCAGAATAAATAGTTCTTGTTCGTTTAAGGGAGTGGGTGATGATATTTGAATGTTTTTTTGACTACTTTCGTTTTTTCTGATATCGATATTTTTCAACAACATGTTTTTAGGGAGTTCGAAATTATCTGTGGAATGTAAGGGTATTTGAAAGATTCCAAGTTCAATCTAAATTTGATAACTGTTAAAAGTTGCAAATTAATTCATTCTACTCTAAATTCTGCCCAAAAAATTGAAATTCAACTTTTCATTATTTTTCAAAATTGCTTTTTTATTACTAAAAGCATCAGTTATAAATTGCACGAAAGGTGTGAGAGTACTTCCAAATTGGAAGTTCCAATTAGAAAAATGGCCCAATAATTTTTTAATATCAAGTGGCCGAATGTCACGCTACAGACGAAACAAACGGCAAATGTAAAACTCGGTGCTTTTAGGAAGGCCTACTAAAACTTATTTTTTCAGCGTGAGTGTAATAATCTGATCTTCTGAGTTGTTCCGGCAACATCCTAAAGAGTTGTACCAGAGTACCTACTGTAGGTAGAGTGTACTACATATTTAAAAATAATAGGATGCTTCACTGATAACGTGTCATTTTGTCTATATAATGAAAATTTCGCGAAAACTGCGGTAATACATCGAAAATGGCGCTCAAGAGCTAAAAATTCATCCCAAATTTTTGAAGGACTTACGCAAACCTTTTAAAAAGTTTGGTCAACTCAATCGATTTTTATTTAAAAAACTCCATGATTTTCCACAACTGGAACCCATAATTGAGCTGGAAAGTTGAAACTTTCGATATTTTTTCGACCACTTCCGACCGGTAACCACCAGAAGTAAGACGATTTGAAATAAGAAATTTCAAAAGTCAAAAATCGGTTTGAATGTGTTTAATGCTATCCTTGTAAAGAATTTTTTCTGGTCATTTTAAGACCCAGGATTTTTTGGTTTTGAGATTTTTTTCAAACAAAAAAGTGTTTTAAAGGTGCGAAAAGTGACCTTTTAGTCCGCGGGTTCTCACGGGAGTTTTAAATAACAGTATCAGAAATAAAATAAGTGAACTCGACAGCGAATGGTTTTCTCCAGAAGAGGATGTTTGCAACGTTATCGGATGTACCAGCTGTTCAAAATTGACCGGTAAAGTATAGCTTCCGTACCGGAAGTGATATTTCAATAATTTACATGTACCAAAAGATGCGCAATTATCGGTTTTCTGGAACGGTATTATGACTTGAGGTCATAAGTGACCGCAAGGTGGCGCCAGAGTGATCCTGAGTGATAACCGATATAAATTCCCCTCTGGCGCCACCTTGCGGTCACTGATGACCTCTAGTTCATAATACCGTTTCCAGAAAATCGATAATTGCGCATCTTTTGGTACATGTAAATTATTAAAATATCACCTCCGGTACCGGAAGCTATACTTTACCGGTCAATTGTGACCAGCTGGTACATCTGATGACGTTGCACAAAATCCCACCACTGGAGAAAACCATTCGCTGTCGAGTTCACTTATTTTATTTCTGATACTGTTATTTTAACTCCCATGAGAACCCGCGGACTAAAAGGTCACTTTCCGCACCTTTAAGGGGGTAGTGTCCGCAAATAAAGTTGGCCTGAAAATCTGATATAGTACTAAACCACCCCCAAAAATACGATTGGTGATAGTCTCG
>SCLH01063002.1:0-19608 GCA_004367855.1 Oikopleura vanhoeffeni
TTTTTCTTCTAGAATCTTCACTTAAACCGGCCGATTTAGGCCCAGTTCGCTTTGACTTCAAAAACCTATCTCTTTAGACGAATGTTTTAAGAATGAAGGCCATTTTTACGACTAAGTAGATAAATATAATCGGGAAAAGTGATGAGAAGGAATTTTTTAAATAATACATTCTCGAATTTTTTAGAAACATGATTTAAAGTCACCGGAATATGAAAAGTCCGAAAAAAAAGTTCGTCTATCGCAAACAAAAGTACCACCAATTGAAGCTAGAGTTAACTGATCAAAAAAATCTCTACAGCTAATCCAAATTTTGAACAATCATCCGCGCCAGCAATTCGATAATTGGGTTTAAGCATTTTTGCTTAAAATAATTGAAATTTCTAGAATTCGATTAAGACATTCTCTGATATTTAAATGTCATGCATCGTTTAAGCGGGTCATAGTTCACTAATAAAAAATGTTCATATCATGGTAGAATATGCAATCTTATGCGGCGTTATGCAAAACAAGTATTCGAATTTTGAAAATGTCTAGAAATTTTGTTCTAGATTGTTTTGAAAACAAATGATTGCAACACGAGATTCCCTTGGGCACCTTTAGTCAGAAACCGATTATTAATTTACTCAAAATTAATTCTATCAAAGGGCCTTAAAAAAAAAACGACCCCACCCCCTTTAAAAGATTTTCCTAGATTATCTTAGAAACATCATAGACTGAATTTAAGACTAAAGTATAAAAACCGCGTTAACTGTCCTACCTCTCCATTCGAGATTTAACATGGACGTTTTGAGAAAGTAGATGACAAAACACCAGTACGCTCTGGATTATAATTTTTTATTCGATTTGGACAAAGACGGAAAACTGTAGAGTCTGAGGGAGTCATAACTGAATAATTTTTTGATCAAGGACTTGGACAGACCGCGAATTTTTGACTTCGTTTTTAATATCCTGGTGAAAATTTAGACCAACGGTTCCAATTCAGGATAAGGTCTGCCCTCTAAAATATTTTTAATTTCATGGTTGAGTTTTCAAGTTTTTTTATATTACAGTTCACGATTCATATGAAGTTTGAAATTAACGGTAAATTTGATATACGGTAAACAATATACGGTATAAGAAAAAGTATCCAATCACGGCAAACAAAATTCCATTCAACTTCAATACGTTTTCAAGACGTTATTCTCAATGGTACGGTACAGTCCGAATGAATTCACGTGACAAATAATTCAAAAATAAGGTCTGAACTATGTCATATCGACGAACCTGCTATGTAATTTTTATGTCCAAATCGTCTATGTTTTTAGTTTTCATTGACATAAAAATTACAACTAGGCAGGAATCTTCGATATATTATCCTTATTTCTTGAAAAAATAAGAAGCACGTGAACCTTTTGGAAGAAACCATATGTTCAAAACTCTTAAATTAGTTGTTTATTACCCAACAAAAATTTTCGGTAAATCTGACTTCTATTTAGTACTTGAACCCAAAACCTTATTTCTTGATTTAAAGGTACGTGGATCGGTCTTTGTCTTTTGTGTAATACGAGACAAAAAGTCTTTAAAAACTTCTAAAGTAACTTACTTCACTTTTTTGCAAATTGATTTTAGTAATTTTTGAAAAAAAACAGATACTATTTTGCCAAACGCTTATTCCTGAATGTACGGTCACGTCACTCATTTTCAGGCTATAGTGTAAATGAGAAAAACAAGTCATTGAATTTTTTTTCTGATTCTGCCCAAGTTTTTTTTGATGTTTAAATTTTTTTTGGCAAAGAATAAGTATTTAATACATAAAATTTCTTCTAGAAAAAAAAACGCACTAACGTCAATTATTAATCAGTCCGATCAATTATTTGTAAATATTTCAAATGAATGATTAACGGGTCCCAAAATGCGCGATTAAACGGGTCACGGTCACGGTGACCGAAAAAGAACTGTGGAGTTAAAGGTGAAAAGCGTGGTCAAGGTGTTGGAGCAGTTAGGCCAGAATTATCATCTGAAAGGGAATTATATACCACTTGGCAATGTATCGGTCCTTATATTTAAAATCTCTTTAGATTTCTTAAAATCTCAGAATATTCGCTTTAATTTCAAATAATTAAATAAACTTGTTTGGTCATAAATTAATGACTCAATGTAGACCTATCTAATGAATAGTATAAGTAATAACTCGTGCAACAGAAATGTCAATTTGATGGACCTAACATATCAAATAGGTGCAGAAGATGGTCCCCCCGATGGAAAGGCCGCCCTAAAATATCAATGTGGCAGAAATGTTATCGAAACCGCCACTAAAATTATCAAATCTGGCAGAAAATGTTAATGAAACCGCCCTAAATTTCAAACTGTTGCCCTCTTCCAAGCGTCATTTTTGGCAGAAATTGTCGATGAACCCGCCCTTAAATTAAAACAATGTACAGAAATGTTGATGAAGCCGCCCTAAATTCGAAAATGTTGCCTCTTCTAAGCCTTCATATTTTGGGGGGGAAAATTAATCGTGGCAGTTATGTCGACCAAGCCGCCTTTATCGATATATTATATATGATATATTTAATTTTCGGTCAAACTCTCGAAAAATAATAAAAACAGAAATTCTTCATTGTTGTAAAAAATTGTTTTCTTGATTTTTTTAGCCCATTTAAATCAACAGATAATTATTTAACATTATTCAAATAGTTCGTGGTTTTTGCACAATCCCAGAATTTAGTTTTGAAATATCTTGAAAATGTGAATTTTATGAAGCAGTAAAGAGTTAAAACAAGCTGAAATTTAGCATATTTTAAAACTGCTTTCTGGTCATGAAAATGAAAAAAAATCTTACCAGCTATCCTCATGGTTTGCGTTTACATATATGCATATTCAAATGTATTCACTCCTGCAAGATTAAGTGGTAGAGTCGCNTCTAGATTTTAAGTTTAATAATGAAGAAAAAACGGACTCTGACAATTAGTGGGCTGAAAGTGACTCTACGAGTTAACAAAGTCAAATTGTTTGCATTAAGCTTGATTTTACACCAACAACCCCCTTCAGAGAAGCTTATTTTTCTGTCGGCGGAAATAACAATCAATACATATTTCGGAAACACATAATACCTGGTAGAACCAGAAATGGTATAAAAGTATGGTCAAAGTATAATTTAGATAACTTCGATCGGCAAACCTGCGTTTAGCCCAGTTTCGGACATTTCATACAGTTCTGTTGAACCAGCATCTCGCCTTGGTCAAAATCGACCAAATTTCAGAGATAAAGATGGCTTCAAAAAACCATCTGCATGTAAACAAGTTAAGAGATACGAAGATCCATATCAGAAAGTAAGCAGAAAAAAAAGATACACACGATCGCCTCAAACAAGAAGTATACCAGGAAATTCAGAACCAGTGCAAAGGAAAAGTAGCCAAAAATAAGGAATTTACTATTTTGATAAGTTTTTACTTTTTTTTTAATTAAATAAACTGATTTTCCCTGGAATTATCTTGGTTGACCAAGTAAGTTGACTGAAGTAAATTCTCATGCCAAGGAATTTTTTTTGACAAAACTTTGAAATTATACTAGTTATTTGCTTACAAAAATAATGTGATATAATTTCTTCTGAATTTATGGAAAAATACTATACTTCCAAAAATGGCGCTGACAAGAGATTACTATCAATTTTCAAAAATAATTTAAATTTCATTCCCATACACGTACGAAATTTATAATTTACCTAAAAATCAATATTTCACCTAAAAAGGCATCGTCGGGACACGAAAATTACAAAACAAAAAGAAAGTATCAAAGTTTTTACAAATGACTTTTAATATCCGTTTTCCAACCACAATGAATCTTGAAAATAACGTTAATCTCTATAGTGCGTGTTCGAATCCCACTAATGTGGTCTCAGTGATTGTCTTGGCTAAAGTAATAGGCAAAGGTGCTTGATATTGAGAGCGCCAAAGCTGTTTGGTGCGTCATATCCCTGGCCAATAAGGCGACGTGGGATTCGACAATAGTTGGATTCGAACACGCGCTATAGAGATCACCCTCACCTTTCCACGATTGACTTTGGTTGGTAAAAGGATATGCAATAAATATGCTAATCATAATGTGAAATAGTACATATAGTAGTGTATATAAAAATTTCCTAGGAAATTAAAATTATTTTGAAAAAAATATTTCAGAAACTGCTCCCTGGCACCAATTTCTAATTTTTGGCCATTTTTTGTTAGGCCATTATCAAATCGTCGTGTCACTCGAAATACATCAAGAAATTTAGCTCCAGCATCGCCTGAATCGCCAATTACAGTAGATATCGATTACGTAGAATCAAAGCGGCCAAAAAGAATGGCTGCTGAAAACGCAGAAGCTATGAATAAAATTTGTCTAGAATCTATAAGCGAAATTTCAAGCATGCAAAATTCGAAACGCAGTGAAATCTCGAAACATAGTGAAATCTCGAAAAATTTTGAAGATAGCGAAATTATTGAAAAACCTCGACAAAAAACACGAAATCAAATAATCGATTATCGTCGTAGAAGAGAAGAGCAACTCCAAAAAGATGATAAAGCTCCAGTAGCAAATATACAGAAACCAAAAAAATCACCGATTAAAAAACATCTATCTCCGGTACCAAATCAGAAAAAAATATCAGTACTTAAAACATCGCCAGTATCTAGCTCGAAAAAATATGTTGAAGAACACAAAAATGAAGAAAAAATCGTATCGAATATAATTTCAAATGGTCAAAAAGATCGTCATACTCCAGACATGCCGGTAGATTGGAATCAAAGGTACAGTAATCTTTTTCAGCTATTTTTGAAAAAAGTTAAAAAATATATTTTTAGTAAAAGCGAATTGATCAAAGCTCCAAAAAAAACTACAGACAAACAAAAGAAAATTATAACGAATTTAGGATAGGAGAAAATTGTAAACGTTTATTTCGTAACCCAAATGTCCGAAAGTTTTAAATAAAAAACTTTGGACAAATGAGGGCTCATTATGAGGCCTCCTGTATATCCTCAAAAATGACATGTAGGACGTTTGAGATTAAAATTTCATATTAACGACATTTGCCCTAAATAAAAACTAGTTAAAAACGGCACTTCTGTATATATATATGATATACCAGGGGTCGGCAGAACTTGATCGGATTGGATTGGGATCGACTTTTTTTGACATCCGATCCATCCGATCAAGTTTTTGAAACTCCTCAATCCGATCAAGTCAATCCGATCAAGTTTTTTAAAACTCCTCAATCCGATCAGGTCAATCCGATCAGGTTTTTAAATTTCCTCAATCCGATCAGGTCAATCCGACCAAGTTTATTTTTTGAGACGATCCGATCCAATCCGATCAGATGAAATATTAATAAAAACTCGGAATTAGGGTTAAATGTTCTCAGTTAATTCAAAAATTACATTCGGAAAATCTGGGTCAATCCGATCAAGGTCAATCCGATCTATAGTTTTTTTTTTCTGGTCAATCCGATCAGGTCAATCCGATCAAGTTTTTTTTACGGCTCAAATCGATCAGGTTTTTTCAAGTCGGTCTGCCGACCCCTGTGATATACAGTATATTCACCTATTCAATCAAAAATCAGGATAACTCCGTTAAGGAGGTGGCATATGGGAGGTGGCATATCCTATATACCTGGAAGATTGGAGTCAATATAACTCACGAAAGTAATTAATTAGTTTATTTTTTTGTGCTTATTATCGTCAGCTCAACCAGTAAAAATGTGTTCCAGCTCATAAAAATAATTTTTTATCTATTTTGGGAAAGATTTGATATTTGAATATTCTCAATGAAATGGCAGGTGTAAAAGGCGTAATTTTTTTTTGATAGTCAGGTCATTTTTTGATATCAAAACGCAATTGAAGGTCAATTTTTTTTTTGAAAAAAAGTGTTTTTCCCTATTTTTCGCCATTTTTGACCATATTTCATAGAAAAAACACTTTGATATTGAGGAAATTTTACCGCATTACACCCGAAAATGGCTAAAGTTTATAGATATCGTCTTAAAAAAATCTAAAGTTGGGTTTAGTTGGAAATGGATGTACCATGAAAAGTGGTTCTTTATATTTTTACAGATACTCAGTTATGTTAAGAAAATAAAAATATGAACGTTTGCAAGAACGAACACTTTTATTGAAGATAAAAAGTAAATAAATAAATTTTCACATTTTTTACTTTCAAATATCGCTCTGAAAAAATGTACCAATCTTCCGGACTTATAGGATAAATAAAATGGTTCAAATAAATTAGATTGATATTATTTAGGAGTAATTTTGAGGTTTAAGAAACAAAAATAAGGAAATTATCCATAATCAATTTTTAATTACAATCATTTCGCTGACATTTAACAGGAAATGCTGGCGGCAAATAAATTATAATGTCACTTAAAACAGTTACTTTAGTGTTGAAATGATATTTTTGAATAATTTTAATTATTTTAGAAAATAAATTAAAGTTCAATTAAAATTACCAGTGGGATTTTATTGGACCTAGCCGTGGTCGGATGCGATTTTTGCCAAATCTAGTCGTTATTTCCCATAACATTTTGATTTTAATCAAGTGTTTTATATCAATTTCATTCAAAAATTGTCATTCTCTCAAATCTTCTGAAAAATATTCATTATTAATTTTTTGTAAAAATTTGGTATAAAATAAAAAGTTACTCATATAAAAAAGTTACATTTGCTCGTGGTTGGATTCCAAAATTTTATCGATTACATTATTTCGCGAAATTACTTCCTGGAAAATTAAGCAAAATTATTTCCACTTTTACTAAGAAATAAGGGACAGGTGACCACCTGCAAGAGTTTTCTTGGCTTGATATGTATGACAAAGTTATTAATTTGCATTTTTTATAGTAAAACTACATTTATAAGCTTTCGATTTATTTCAAATCATCGTCAGATATTTTTTTTGACTGCGAACTTTTTGAGAAATATTTTTCGCAGGTTAGCATCGTAATAATTTAGTTAAACTAGTTAAATTCGTGACATCGTGCTTTTTAATTATCAATTTTTAATTACAATGATTTCGCTGAAATTTCACAGGAAATGATTTCGCGAAATAATGTATGCGTAACATTATAATTTATTTGTCGGCCAGCATTTCCTGTGAAATTTCAGCGAAATGATTGTAATTAAAAATTGATAATTAAATTCAGCTGTACATCTGGTTTTGTCAGAAAAGTTATTTCCCATCAAAGACTTAAATATGCAAATTATCAATTTTTTTTTTACCTCATTATTATGATTATAATTCAAGGATTTTCACTGATTTAAAATTTTTAATATTTCCTGAAAATCACCTTCAAATAGTACTTCCTTTATGTCAAATTTGTTTATGGATAATTTCCTTATTTTTGTATCTTAAATCTCAAAAATACTCCGAAATAATATCAATTTAATTTATTTGAACCATTTTATTTATCCTATAATTTTTTTTAAATATTTTTTTTGAGGTTGGGACTCATAAAACCGTCTATTTAATTTAAAAATGCGATTTTTTGGAATAAATTATTTTTTTTTTCGAAAAATATAGATTTAAATATAAAATATTACCCCAAAAACTTTAGCACAAAACGGTTTATATGAAAAATTTAACCTACATGATCGATTTTGACCAAAAATCGAATGGTGAAAACGCTAAGTATGGAAATTGATGATGATTTTCAGAAAGTGAGCTCATCGTTTAGGTAGCTTTTTTTAGCAGAGGGTGGGGTGAGCTAAAAAAAGATACCTTAGCAATCGTCTAGAAATTAATTCAATATGAATTGCATTATATTTATTTTTCTCTGAACTGAAGACAGCAGACGGTCTGTTACAGACCGAAGCTAAAACCGGCCTATTGGTACCTTAACATTAATAATAATAAATTGAGTATAATTTACGATAATAATTTCTCTTTGTAGGCATAATTCAAGTTTTAAGACCAGTTAAGAAAACATTCGAAAATGTCCCAAAACTACTAACAGAGTACACAAAACAAAATGATAGTAAAGTTAAATATTATGCCGAACTACAAAATATTATTTCAACTTTAAATATTCCAATAATTGATGTTTCAAGTGAACTCGAAAATTTGGAACAATTCAAAAATCTTTTATCAGAACAATCTGCAGACATAATTAACCAGAAAAATGAGGTAAGAATAATAACTCGTACAATAGAGAGTGCTAAAGAGCAAACGTTCAACTTCAAAAGCTGACCCTTTTTTACAATTATTTAGCTTTTGGATCAAACTTTCACGACAACAAAAGAAAACTTCAGCATATTAGAAAAACAATTTCGGGAAAAAATGAAGAAACGGAAGAATAAAATTCAAAATCCATCAAAAAGCTGATATATTCTTCAATCTTGTAAATTACTATCTTATCAATTTCACTGCAATCATTACACTTAATTATATACAAGCTGATCTTGTCAAGATCGTATTAATAAATTTCCTCAATATTCTAAATGAACATCATTTATATTCTTTATAATTTAGATCATCGTCGATGATTCATTGATAAATCGAAAATTAGTGCTATAGGCTGTATCTCGAGACTCAGAAGTGATAGGAAGCTAATTTTAGCTGCATTCTCATTTTTGTTACTGGTTTGCTTCCAAAAAAAATTTCAAAATTTTCTTTTTTTTCCAATTTATTTTTTCATTATTCACACTGTATCTTTTGAAGTTATACATCGTTCACTCTCATTTCTGTTGCATTAGCTCACTCTGAATCAAATCTTGAGAATGAACGTAAAAAAATTTTAATGTCCGAAAAAACAAATTTTCAAATAATTTCTTAGATCCAGAAATTTGGGGTATCCGACGGAGGCTGTATTTCGAGACTCAGAAGTGATGGAAAGCTGATTTTAGCGGCATTTTTGTTAACGGTTTGCTTATAAAACCCTAAAAAAATGAATTTAGATAAAAAAAAATTTCCGAATTTTGCATAATTATGAAATTTTTTCCAAGTATTTTTTTCAGGTAATTAACTTTTTCTCGTGATCTAGACATTGGATCTGACTAATTTGACAACTAATTTTTATTGTGCAACTTACCGACAAAAATACGTATTAAAAATTATGATTTTTACTCAAAAAAAGTCTTGGAATTTTTCTTCAAAATCCTATTTTTGACAAATTTGGGGGTAAATAAACTTTGAATGCATCTAAAAGCCTAATTATGATAAAAATTGTAAAAAAACTCGACGCACCTCCTCGATATGTACACTTTTAAAGAAGTGCTTTTATTTAAAAAAAAATCTGATATCGTTCAACGAAATGCCATTGTACCAGCGAACATGTGCAAAAACACCCATTTATTTTGGAAATTTCTTTAAATATCATGAAATATGGAAATCAGGCCACGCACAGGGGTTGGGGGCAAAATGTCTAAAACTAAAATGTCTAAAAATTAAAATGTCAAAAAATTTTAATTTTTGAATGCAAAAAAAAGACGTTTGGTTTTAGCTAGACGAAATTTCTTTTCAGACAAATTGTGCATTACTCTCAACATTTTAATTTTCATGTGACATGAATCACGTTCGAAAAAACGTTTTTTTTTCTGCTTTCAAAATTGAAATTTTTAGACATTTTAATCTTTAGACATTTTAAGCTCACAAATTAAAGTTTATCCTGAATTTTTTTTTTGATATCCAGGAGCTAGATTTAGTTGTACCAAAAAATGAAAAAAAATCACTTTTTGGACCGGTATACCGGCCGGTCCGGTCATACAACAAACTTTTAATACCATTTTTTGAAAATTTCAAACAAATATCTTCTAGAACGAGTTTGCCGCTTAAGAATATTGGCGCTAAAGAATTCGAAATGAATAAAAACTCAAAGTGACATTTTTATAAATTTAGCATTTTGGAGCCTTATTTTGCTGAATTATATTATTTCTGTCCACAGTGTGGACTCCACACTCTCGAAATACCAAAAAATAGCTTGTGAAATAACTTATGTCACATAATTTACACCATGTACTCGGTGTAAATATAAACGACTCGGGACCGGGACGGGATTGAAAACTCATCCCGTTTTAGAACACTGGTCCTGACAACTATGACTTCACAATTTTTGGCAGGACATTTGACTACGTGGTGTGTGTTTTTTATACCGATTTTTTCATCCATTTTTTTGATAGATCTCCCAATTAACAAGTTAAATTTTTAACCGGTTCGCTTCTAACCTAAGGATAAAACATTGGCCAAAATAGGCTGGTACTGCCAATAAATAATTTACAATCCGTCTTTTCAACCAAAATTTGTTAAATGTTTCATCAAACTAAGATTCTAAAATATCAAAACGGTTATGAACTTTAGTAAATGATTTTAACTCGCATAGTGTCACAGAATAAAAATGTTCTAGACTTTAAGTTAAATATGGAGAAAAAGTGTGTTCAAAGCCATGCGTAGCTTCGTAAACACTACGGGAGTTAAGCAGCATCTAGTGATTATTTTAAAAGATCATTATAAGTTAGTACAATGGTGGATTTCGAATACGATAAGACCTTTTTGAAATCGATGGTCTCAGATTTCTTTCATTTTGTGCTCAGTGTGTTCGCCATAGGCGAGAACCTATTTGAGAAGAAAATTGTATTTAAAAACTCACCACAAGGTGGCAGGTGATGTTGAAAGTTCAAAGAATCAAAAAAATTGAAATTCTATGCTTATTGAGAAAAATCTGCGCGTGATTATAATTCGCCAAGTTGTTAGTGTTTTCAGAATCCTTGTAGGTTTTCCTAGGAATTATTCTCGATTTATTTTGAAATTCGACCCCAGGGTCTCACAGGAGGTTTAAGTTCAAATTTTAAGGGTATCAAACTTTGGACGTCGAAAATTTCTCAATTTGACAAAAAATTTCACCACATGGTGAATCGTCACCAGTGATCACGAAAATGACCCTAAAAGCTGAAAAATATCCACAAGTAACGCAAGAGAGCAAAATTGATAAATCACTAAAAAATCCAAAAAAATAACTTAAAAAATCGACAAGTTGTTAATGTTTTCGGAATCCTTGTAGGTTTCCCTAAGAAGATTTCTCTCAAAATTTTGAAATTCGACCCTAGGGTCTCACAGGACGTGTAAGTTCAAATTTCAAGGGTATCAAATTTTGGACGTCGAAAATGTCTCAATTTGACAAAAAATTTCACCACATGGTTAATCGTCACCAGAGATAACGAACATGACCCTTAAAGTTGGAAAAATATCCACAAGTAACGCAAGAGAGCAAAGTCGATAAATCACTAAAAAGGCCTCCCGAACAAAAAATGAGCACTCGATAAAAAGGTCCTATGAATTTGAAAATTTGGAATCTAGGGTAGTTTTTGACGCTTTAAATTTTGATAGAAAATTTTTTTTTTTCGTTTTTTAAAAAAGCAAAATATTCATCTTATTTCGCAATGCTCACTCACTTTTTTGGGTAGAGCGTAAAATTCTTCTCAAGATTTACATCTTTTTTTCTATTCATTTTTTTTTACAAAATTTATTATTTTGCATTTATGTGGAGGCTAACATTCAAAATAAATCAAGACAGTCATCTATGTACCCTAAATGCCCACTTTCTGATTTTCGAAAGATTCTGAAAGTATGTTTTCTGGTCTAAGTTAACCCTACGGTTTCATTTCCGGGGTCATAAATGACTTTTAAGCAGCTTTATTTTTCAACCAACCAGCAATCGGCAAAAATGTCGAAATTTTTTTCAAAAATAAGTAAAAATGAATCTCCAGATAATTTGATTTTAATGGCTATCTTTTTTATTTCAAATGTTGACATTTCCTATAAATGCTTAATACCGTGGTGTTGTTTACACCACCAAATCATAGAATCGCCGCTAGCACCACCTGTGGTCATCTGAGACCTATAGTTGCTAATACCGTTTTCACAAAATCGATGCTTGCGCATCTTTTGAGGACCCTAAATCATTGATTTGTAATAATTCGAGTTTTTGGCCACTTTTAGTTCTGGTGCTACACCACGTGATCTTGGTCGTGTGTAAAATTTGAGATGTCAATCTGGAAAAGAATTTTACGTTCTACACCGAATTTTACGTTCTACACCCGAAAAAGTGAGTGAGCATTGCGAAATAAGATGAATATTTAGCTTTTTTTCAAAAAAAGATTATTGACCACCTTGAACAGCGCCACCGAGTAATCGGAGTCAAAAAAATTTTGATCAAAATTTTAAGCGTCAAAAACTACCCCAGATCCAAAATTTTCAAATTCATAGGACCTTTTTATCGAGTGCTCATTTTTCGCTCGGGAGGCCTTTTTAGTGATTTATCGATTTTGCTCTCTTGCGTTTCTTGTGGATATTTTTTTTAACTTTTAGGGTCACGTTCGTTATTTCTGGTGACGATTTACCATGTGGTGAAATTTTTTGTCAAATTGAGACATTTTCGACGTCCAAAATTTGATACCTTTGAAATTTTAACTTACACGTCCTGTGAGACCCTAGGGTCGAATTTTCAAAATTTTGAGAAAAATCTTCCTAGGGAAACCTACAAGGATTGCGAAAACATTAACAACTTGTTGAATTATAATCAGGCGTAGGCGCCAGCTTGATATCATTTTTTCGATTTTTTTAAGTGATTTTTTTGGATTTTTTAGTGATTTATCGATTTTTCTCTCTTGCGTTACTTGTGGAAATTTTTTCAGCTTTTAGGGTCATTTTCGTGATCACTAGTGATGATTCACCATGTGGTGAAATTTTTGGTTAAACTGAGACATTTTCGACGTCCAAAATGTGATACCCTTAAAATTTGAACTTACAACTCCTGTGAGACCCTGGGGTCGAATTTCAGAATAATCGAAAATCATTCCTAGGGAAACCCACAAGGATTCTGAAAACACTAACAACTTGTCTAATTACAATCACGCGTAGATTTTTCTCGATAAGCATAGAATTTTAATTTTTTGAACTTTCAACGTCTCCTGCCACCTTGTGGTGAGTTTTTGAATATTTTTTTTCCTCTCAAAATAGATTTTCGTCTATGGCGAACACACTGAGCACAAAATGAAAGAAATATGAGACCATCGATTTCAAAAAGGTCTTATCGTATTGGAAATCCACCAATGCCCTTGGTTGTTTGGTTTTTACACGGACTTTTTTCCCTTCGTGGGTTTGAGGTTTTTAACTCCCGTAGTGGCCGACAATCTCTGGACCCGTAGTGTCTTTGCACCATCCGTGGTATTGCGTTTGAATTAAGCATTATAACCGAAGATTCATTATTAACATATATTTTTTCAATAATAATCATATTATTCAAAGAATTCTCGTCAGTCCTATAAAAACAATTTGTTAAAAAAATTTATAAAAAGTCATCAAATGTGAATAAGAAAATTAAAATCTCTCTCATTTTTGCCGATTCTCACAAACAAGTGCATAAATGACACAAATTTAGGGTTAATTTGACATTTTCAAATTTAAAATATTTCACCGTTACCAATTTGGGTATTGCATCTGCAAAAAAAATGGAATGTTTTTATCACCATTCTCATGTAAAATGAGTCTTAAAATTTTTTAGAATAATTATTTCTCGTGATTCCTTCTCATCTTTCTTTTGCCTACGCATTCTTCTGTAATCAGTATTTCGGAAGTTATGACTTCTAGAAATACTCTATTTAAACCGGAGGCCATACTGTAATGCAATAAAAGTCTTGCAATAAATTCGTTACGATTCTTTTAAGGGGTCTTCCACGTGATTTGAGTACTTTTGAAAAAACATAGTACAGTAATTTGAAAAAGTACTCAAATTACGTCAAAAAAATTCCAGGATCAACTTCAAACGTTTTTAAGACTTTTTTCACATTACACCAAAGTCCGAATAAAATCACGTGACGAAATAATCTAAAAATAAGGTTTGGAATATGTCATAAATTAATCCTTATTTCTCGAAAAATAAGATCACGTGACGTTTTTGGAAAATATTATTATGTTCAAAACTCTTGAATTAGGTGTTAATTGACCCAAAAATCCGGCGTAATTTGATCACTATTTGTTTATTTGAACCAAAACCTTATTTCCTAATTTGAAGGTCACCTGATTGTTTTTGGACTTTGGTGTAATGGAAAAAAAGTCTTAAAAACTTCTAAAGAACCACTTTTCTTTTTTCAAAAATTGATTTAAGTAATTTAAAAAAAAACAGTACTACTTTCACCAACCTTATTCCTTGAATATACGGTCACGTGATCATTTTGGGGATATGGTGTTATGAGAAAAAAATCTTAGAATTTTTTTCTAATCCCGCTCAAAGGCTTTTTTTGATGATTAAATTTTTTTTTTGCAAAAATTAAGTACTGTATTACAGTAAAAATTTTCGAAAAAAAACGCACAAACGTCAATTATCCAAATAGTTGATTGATCACTTTGTAAATTTCCATTTATACGTGATTAAGGCTCCTAAATTGCGATTAAAGGCCATTGCACCACGGATGGTGCCAAAGACACTACGGGAGTTAACTCTTATTCAGTTTGATGTTTCGGTCTGAAATTTGTTCGATTTACCAAACACACTGAGGGCATTGGAGATCCACCAAGTTCGTCACAACTTCCAAAATAAAAATTGTATACAAAATATAGGACCTTACATAATTGTGTCAGATCTCAAAAAAGCATATCAATTTGTGAATGCTGTTTATACGATATGTTTAGCACAATTTCTTGAATATTAGCTTTAGCCAAGTTAACTGAAGTTTTATGAGTAACTTTTTCAAAAACTTAACAATGTGAGATAATCATAATTCATGTCAGTAAATTTTCCAACTTATGGAGTGTACATTAGGCTGTCCCAGGTTACTCACCTTTTTGATGTTTAGCCATAAACTTGCTAGTTAAAATCTAATAAGTACATTTGGTCAAATGACCAAAAATTTAGTAAAATTGGGGTTCTGATTGGTTAAAAAAAGAGTATAATAACAACTTGAAGGTTCTTAATTGTTCGCCTTAATTCACTGATAATCCCAGTAGTATTTTTTTTTAATGAATTCTCAACAAAACTAGAGTTATCAACAAAACTCGACGAAACATACATACGTTAGTAGATTACAAAGCTTATTTTAAAAAATTTCACGATTCTGTTTTTTGTTATATTTATGAAATGATAATTGTAATAAATAATTATCGTGCTTGATCGTAATTTGTGCAGTATCAGTTAAACGTTTCATTTTTTGATAAAATTTTGAAATTTGAGGTATTTTGAGTGTGATATAATCTCCTAGTAACATTTTGATAAAATATGCGTTTTTTAACCGTGAGAATAAGGTGTTAGCGTCATTTTAAATAATTCCGAGCTCATGAAAAACATAAGACAAGATTTACAAGTAATGAAAATATCAAAAAACTGATTTTTCTTCCATTTCCAAAACACTGTTTTAATACTGACCTACCTTACCCAAAAATTGCCGAACTTTAATAGTGGGCCAAAAAGTATTTTAACCATTGTAAATTACAATTTGTAATCCGGTCCCAAAGTAAATGTCAAGAAGCCTATGATTCAACTCAAAGTAAATTTGCCCGAACGTGGTGATTTTCACAGTTTATTATGAAGACATTCGATTGTTTTTGGTCGAGTATAATCTAATTTATGCCGTATAACTTTTTCATATAATAATTTCAATATAACCTTCTAAATGTTGAACAGTATAATATAGAATCTTTATAAGGCCGTTCAAATTTTATCTAGAAATTGGCGCTGAATATCAGCCTATTTCAGAATTACTTGATTTCCAAGATATTTTCTTACTGAAATCTCTCATACATTTTTCTACTTTGTAAAATTGTGGAGGGAATATTTTTCTCTCGAGAAGCGATAGTCTGCGATGTTCTAGAAAAAAGTTAGAGACACTTTTGACCAGGCTTGTACAGGGATGGGTTTTGCGTGGGTTTTCCATCCTTTTTTGCGTAGGTTTGTTTGTTTTGTTTATTGTGCTCTCTAGGCAGAGAGGCTTACTGGTTATACAGTTTTTTAGGAAATCTGTACTTATTTATTCGAAGATATGAGCTCTATAGTAAAGGCCGATTAATCGGCGGAGAATATAAACTTACAAACATTTTCAGGTCATTTTGCGAATTTTTTTTGAAAAGCTTTTTACTCGTTTTTGTATTTTTTTTTTGTCTTTTCACGAGACAACTTTTTTATTTTCGGCTGTCGGCAAATATGGGTTAATGTACAGTTTGATGATTAGGAGATGGCATTTGTGTTGGTCTTCGTATTTGTAGTGCGGCAAAAGGGGAGGTCTATTTCGTCCATCGGGCTTTTTCTTGTAACTTCTCTTCAGATTCGGTTCACCACGATAATTGGCGGACGGGGGATTGTTATCTGTTTTTCCACGAAGTCTGCCCGACCACTTGTACACCACCTTCTCAAACGTCCTGACACCTATGATTTAAAAATTTTTGTCAGGACGTTTGAGAAACCGTCAGGACGTTTGTCAAATTTTTTTTTTGGTAATTTTATCTTGAAAATTACTTCATTTTAGCTTTTTTTTCCACCTTTATGAAAATGAGCAAATAAAACTGTGATTTTTAATTAATGGTCTTTCAAGATTTTCGCAAAAATAAGCTTATAAATTAACATAAAAATAAACAATACAATAAGAAAAAAAAAGAGAAAAATTCTTGAGCAACATTAAAACATTAAATTTTGAAAATAAATAAAAAAATTTTCACCCTACGGTTTTTCATAGTTTTTTGCACTGTATTTAAATTTTTCCTAAAAAAAGTGAATTTTTTATGAGCATTTCGAACTTGAAATTATTTTTGTTCCCATATCTTTCTCTTCAGTGTTTCCCCAGCTTTCTTTTGCGCCAACTTTCGAAAAAATCAAAGCACATTTTTTTCGGAAATTTTTTCACTTGACCTTGAAAAATTCATATTTTGAGTTTGGGGTCGAAATTTAACAAAAACGCTCGTAAAAACTTTTGTTTGTTTTGAGCTAGTTTTTGCAAAAATTTGAGCAAATTTTGAAATTTAACCTGGGAGGAGATAGATTTTCCAATGATAAAAGTCCAAAAACTGGTGGTTTTTGCATATTCTAGAATAAATATAACACTTTTTCACAAAAACGCTCCTATGAAGTTTTTCATACTTATTCTACAGCTTATGTTAAATTTGGGTTTATTTCAAAATAAAACCTGAGAGGGGATAGATTTTCCGTTTTTGTTTAGGTCTCATTGTCTCGCTTATGTGTCTGGGAGTGTATGCATGCAAAAAAAATTTTACACGTGTTTTACGCAAGATGAAGGCTAGTTCTACAAACTGGCTAATCTCAGGGGGTGGTCGTCGCATTTTAAGGGGTTTTCGATAGCCAATTTTCGCACAAGTACAAATGGTTGGACCAACTTTTACCTCTTTTTGATATATTTAAACAAAAATCTTGCATCCTAAAAAACAATCCAAATTAACGGATGGCTCGTCCAATCAGAAACGTGCTTACAAAAGTAACGGAATTTTTTTTTTAAATGTATCTCCTCCCTGAGTTTTCAAGGTTCAACAATGATTTCATGTTTAAATTAACCGGACAGAACGTGAGCAGACCGTTGTTGATTTTTGGAAAAATTCCTTTGATTTGGCTTCAGAATCACCAAAAAACTGTATTTTGCTCTAGTTAACATAGGGTTCAAAATGTTCAGCGTTTTTTGGAGCCTTATTTTTAACCTTATTTTTCGCACTTATTTCTAGAACATTATTTTTTGTGCTGAAAAATTGTTTACTACATTTTTTTAGTACAAAAACTTTGTATTTATGGTAACTTACCATTGGTAAGCCCTTTTTATTATTATTTTTTCATATTAAGTGTATACACAATTTCTAGCTGAAGAAGGCAATTCGCCGAAAGCTCCAACAAATTTATAAATATTAATTTATTTATATTATAAAATGGAAGTCGCAAATAATATCAATAATTAGAAATCTGAAAATAGCGATGTTTTCAAACAAATTTTCAACCTCAAACAAAAAGTGTACAGAGGTGAAAGATGTTTAGAATTTATGTATAGATGTAATAAAAAAAATATATTACCAAAATTCACCTTCATATCGAAAAAAGAATTACGACATGTTAATTGGTCAAAATCTACAATCAGAGAAAAAAGGTTTGAGATTTTACACTCAACAATTCGCGAACAAGAAGAAAAAAATGAAAAAAACACAGCAAAAATAAATACTATTTTTAACAGCCTTCCTCACTTATCAAAACGTTTTCAAAAAAAGTTACTTTTATATATTGAAAATGGCATAAAAAAGGTTAAACATCAAAGTGACACAAAAAGAGAAGCTAAATTAAAAAAATTAACAAAGGAAAATTCAACTGAAAAAAATCAGAAACTATTGAAATTTTCAATTTAACCCCCTAATGCACGAGCGTGTTTCAGAACACAGAGACCAAAAATATTTTGGGGAAGTGTCCTCCTTATTTTTAATTTAAAGAATTTTGGTGAGTTCTAGAAATTTCTCATCAGACGGGGAAATGCATTATTTGGATGCAATTTTGTTTAATGCAGTTAAACAGTAATGGAACAAGATAATGATCTACAAATTACTACATAGCGGACTTTTGAAGGGGAAACTTTGGTATTATTTATTTTGACACTAGGCGCCACTGGTGGTGAAAAGAGCTATTTCGTCTATCTCGTGACTGGAACCAAATATGAATGTATTAATATACTTATTAAGGGTATTTTTTCAAGCACAAATGTTTGGCATCATTTATTTTTACACACTGCACCACCTGGTAGTGAAAATAGGTCTTCACAACACCTCTTGCGTATTTATATTTTCATTGAAAACAGTAAAATCTTGAAATTTAGAAACCATAAATATTTAATTTCAAAATCTTAAAAGCTATTTTGCTATTAGTTATATTAGCAAATACTATCTGTGTATTCTGAAACACTCTCGTGCAGGTGAGGGGGTAGGACATCTCGTGCAGGTGGAGGTTAAGTAGTTATCAAAATATACCAGAAAATATTACGAATATTCTTAAAAAAGGTATGGACGGAAGTGTAGGTGGAACACCTAATAAACTTATCATACTTACACAATTTGAAAAAATTTTCAAAAATGGTCAGAATATGCAAAAAACCAAGAATTGAATAGTTTCGAAATTTTCGAAACAAAGGGAAACATTATTAAAACATTTTCAGATTTAACAAAGTGCTATACTGAAAATAAAGAAAAAAAGGAAATTAACTCTTTCTGGGTAAACCATGATTCTTTAGTTTGCTTAAACATCGATAAAAGTTAAATTATAAGTATGTTTTATGGACAAATCTGAATATATTTAAAAACTGAATAACGAATTTTGTAATGATAAATATGAAAAACTTAATAGTAATCTAATTTCAGAAGATTTGAAAGAATTCAACAAACTTTTATCAACTATTCAACCATTTATTTTCGTCAAAAACTTTTACAAAATGAAACCGAAACAAAATATCAAAAAGGGATGTGGGTTGCTTAAGGGGGTATATCTATCTGATTAAATGGAGGCCTTAGAGGCATTAAAAATGCTCCAAATTGATACGCGGTGATAATTAAGTGTACTAAGAACCCAATCATCAAAAAAAAAATTCGAAATTTTCGCATTTTTTCGATTTTTTTCTAAGTATTTTTTAAAAGATGAAGTTAAAAAAA
>SCLH01063003.1:7562-20205 GCA_004367855.1 Oikopleura vanhoeffeni
AGCGGCCAATCTAAGAATCTAGCGTAGGCTTACCACCTACACGTAACTCTGTCCACAGCGCTCTAATCTCTGTACAAAGCGTTATACAACTCTATACACAGCGTTTCCAAAAACTATGCATACGGAGGTCGTGAGGAAATAACTGCGTGCTACGTGGTGATATTTATTTGAAATTTTCGAAAAATATATTTAAAAAGTCGCGATACTGGTTCGAAAACCCGGTTTTTGCCCAAATTAAAATCATTTTATTCAGCGATGAAATGTTAGAATCTTTGATTTTTCTTACGCCCACTAATATTAGTTTTTCAAAAAAAATTTGGAAAAAAAAATAATTTTTCGGTCTTTTTGCTCAAAATCGAAAAAAATTACACGTTAAATTGACTGTTTTCGGTATATGGATTACCAGACCTCAGAGTACAAATCCTAAATATTTGAATGATACAAACAACGCAAGATATTAGCATCCAATCAAAACCCTTGATTGCGGAATAGGCCGATTTCATTAGTCAGGCTGAGAAAAGATCAACCGATCAACTGCTCAGATTTCGCATTTTTCAAATATTTAGGGTTTGTACTCTGAGGTCCGGTAATCCATATCCCCTATTCACACTTTTGTGAATATCCCGGCCCTGATTAGGAAACGGCGTGTGTTTTTAAGTAGTATGGCCGGGATATTCACAAAAGTGTGAATTATGTGGATATTAAGCGTCAGTTCAATTTCATTGGGAGCACTCATATCAGAATTTTTTCATAAAAAGTCGATTATCAAAAATTATGTGATCCAGAAAAATATGGTATGCGTTTTGAATATTTGATTTTGTTTTCATAAGCTAGCCGGTCAAAGTTTCGGTCATGGTTAATTCTGATTTAATTTTCCTACTAAAATACAATTCAAAAAACAAAATGTTAGAAAATGCATACATGGTTTTAGCAAGATGTCTCATCAAAAAAATATGCTAATACATATATGTCATGTATGTCAGAATATGTCCGTATGTGATCATACTGAAAACAATAACCGAGTTCAAATTTTCATGTCCACCAAACTTAACAACATTTAGATTTAAAATTTTGGTCGGTGAAGATCAATATGCTATGAATTATTTGTCCAGGTCTGACGGCCCGTCACTAACGGGTTATAGACTTAGATAGCTAATACAAGGTATTTGGGTTTTATAAAAATATGCAAGAGTCTTGGAGCAAGACAAGAATTGTCAATCATTAGAAACTACATATTCTCATTGAAAATTCTAATCTCATAAGTATTTTGAATTTAAATTATATTAACTTCATGGTAAAAGAAATTTACACGATTTTATTTTCCCAATTTTATAATCGAAAATACTAAGCAAAATTGTACCGTATATCTTGCCGCCCCAGAATGCTCACTTTTTTATTATTTTGAACCGTTGGAAGAATTAGAACGTCGGCTCCTAGTTGTTCGTCACCACTTATGCCAAGAAATTAATCTTTTATGTTCTCCATTAGCAACTCGGTTTGTAATCGAAGTTTTAGCATGTGGTTAAGGGATGTGAACACAAAAATTATTATTTTTTACCAAATTAAAAAAATAAACATTTTTTATCAGAAGAGCATTCTTTTGTTAAAGAAATCTTTTCGTCAAAATTCTTGTATTTTTCCCTCAAATTTTTTTTTTATCAATTTTTCTGATTATCCAAGATTATTAATATTAATTTTAAATAATCGATTTGCTATAATTAATAACCTAAATACAACGTTGGTGGCATTTGTTATCTATCAGTTAACGTTATTTAATTTTCCCTCATTTGAGAAGTACATTCGGTAATTGGAAAATTTATCATTTTACTCGTCTTCTTTGTTTCCACAGTCGTGTGCGCAAGAGAACATAACAGGCATGCCGTACGCGTGAACCAGTAAAATTCAGAGGAACTTCACCATATAAAAGCTGTCACAAACCTTTTATTTATTACAATTTTTTTGAACCAAAAGTAATAACTTGATATAAAATAATGATGAAATCTAAGCGAAACAACATTGATCTAGATTTTTTTCTCAAAAAAGAGAAACAAATATTTAAAAAACTCCAATTATTTGACAAAAAAAACTTTGACGTAAAAAGTTTTTACCTATTTTATTCTGCTAAATATTTAATAACTTTGCACATCCTTGAAAGATTACATGTGCCTCCGTTGACGACAAAACTGAAGTCAGAATGGCAACTTATTACATTTATTCGACTTTATCATATTATAAAATTTCTGAGGGAGCACCACCCGATGAGGTACAATCGAATGACAGAAATTCTCAAAACAGTCGCCTCAATAAAATTATCTTCTACATTTTTGTTAAAAGTAAGATCCAATATTTATCTACCCAGGTACAAAACAATCTCTTCAAATTACTCCTAACTTTGCGAAAAACATTTTTTTAGCACGCAGGAATCACTTTTTTTACGATTTTTTAAAACTTTATTCAAGATTTTTGCAACAGTTAAAATATTAATGAAGTCACATTTGTATAAGGTAAAAGCGGCAAAATTGTTCTACATATTTGAAATAAAATTTGGAATATTTGAGCGAAAAAAGTTTAATTTATCGACGTACATAGTCTTACAGCTATGAAAGAAACATATTTATGTGTTTTAGCTCGGGGAGATTTTGAGTAAGTAGCCAGGCAGTGTACTAGTTCATCGATTTGGTGCAAAATTTTTTGCCTCGGAATATCAGGATCATCAAAATCCGATTGAAGACATTTTTTTCTCCAAATTGCCTACAAGTTTGTTTTTAGATATCATAAATTTGTGAAGCTTATTTGAAAATATATGCTGATCACTAAACATTTAAAACATATCATCTTCTGATTAGTAGGGTCAGTACCAGGCGTTAAATCAACTTTTAAAGTAACAAGTTTATTGATGATCGGTGATGGCCACTGATGGGTGACTTGTGCAGAATTTAAATGAAAATGTTTTGAAAATAAAAAATGGTATATGGTAAAATGGCATTTTAAGCTTTAAATTGAGAATTTATGTAGCTGCTTATGCCTGAATTTTTTCTAAAAAAATTAACCTTATAAACTCAAAGAATCCTTGCTTAGGTCTTTAGTTTTGCAGATTATTCTCCCGGTACTGACCTTAGCCATAAGTGATCAAAACCTTTATTTGTGTTTACTACAGAACAGTAAGCTACTTAATGGAGGTTAATCATTTCTACCATACCCTTAAACGTCATTTAGTACGGTTTTTTTTGAGAACTGTAATAATCTTAAAACTTAATCAAGCTTAATCTCCATTATCGTTTTTTTTTGCTCTAAGATCAGTGAATCTAGTCTTTTTTTGGTGTGTTATTTAGCCCAATTTGTTTGGTAGTTAGTTTGGCAGAAACTTCTTTTTTGTTCTGAATTGGGATGAAGTTTCTATTCAGAACACTGATCACCAACCAATAACACACCATTTATGGAGAGCGGGTGTAAGGCATCATAAGCAAAACATACCTCCCCCATTTTATGTGATATCACAATAAAAATAATTTGTAATTAAATCATTCAACTTTTACTTTTAGATCAGTTAAGCAGTTGAAGTGACGATGGATTTGAATGGCTGATGTAAATAACATTGTAATTTGTAAATTTGTAACTTTTTAAGTGTAACTTGTAATTTTTGAGAAAGCCCTACTGCCTAATCCTATTCGGCAAATGTAGTTCAAGTATTTTTTTTTCTGTAGTTTTGAAAACATGTTATACCTAAATGAAATTGTGTTTTAAACTTATTGCAAAAAGTTGTTTTATTGAAAGTATTTTGGATAAGGGATGGTTAATTTTGAAAGAAAAGTGATTACTTTTCTTTCTTTTTTGAAAAATGAATTTGCAGCAGAGATGTTTTACAGTGGGAAATAAAGTTCAAAAAAAAAACGAGTGAAAATTTATTTTCATTCAGTTTTTTTTTGACAAAGTTTGGTGTACCAGTTTTTTGTAAATGTCACGTTCATTTTTGTCAAAAATGCAAATAGCCGTGTCTTTGGGCCGAATCGGTCCGGTTTTTCTTGTAGTAGCTCTGATTTTCCTTGCTTGAAAAAAAGCCTGAGTTTTTTTTGTGGGGCGTTTTTTTGCCGTAGTTTTCTGGTTTTTTGCAAGAACTTTCGGTATTTTTTGGTGGGGTTACTTCCGGAAACTTTTTGGTGATATTCTTCATGACTTGAGATACTTTCGCCGCTTTCCGGCGTGTATAATTCGGACGAATTAAGTTTTTCCAATTGTTTCAATCTGAAGTAACCTCATACCGTCCAATAGTGACTTTAATTGTTTTGATTTGTCGTTAAATTCAGCCAGGGGTTATTGGTGCCCTAACGGCAGGTGTGCTAAATCTGATACGGCTGTGATTTCATCGGCTTGATAGGAATCTTCCTGCGCTAGGTTGGGATTTGGCATAGCGTGTGGAGGCGGCCATAGGATCGCTAAAAACTCGGTGATCTCCGATTTAAGATATTGTCGTCGATTTTTTGCATTCGGGGTAATTCTTGATAGTTTCTTCAAAACCAGATTCGTCTGTTCTATTTTTTCCGCCGGGAAACTAGGAATTACGTCGAATCTCATGGTTAAAGCGATGTATCAAAGGCCTTTAAAAGTTTTAATGAACTTTTTTTTATCGTCGTTTGCTGCTCACTAGAACATATGTAAGCCTTGGTTTGATTAATCAGGTTTTTAGCTGAATCTACGGTCATAGTTAGAATGTTTTAGCTCTGCTCGGTTACCTTCCACTATTGGACTTTTGCTTCAAATGTGTTTTCGGCCAGTTTAATGTACGAATAGTCCAAAGTCTGTAATGTCAGATTTATGCATCCTTTTATGGAGTTTAACCTGGTCACCTATTTTGAGAGCTAAAGTATCCTCTATGACATTTGGCCTGCTTTGAAAGCGTCAATATGGGAAAAGTTACGCTGGGCTTTTTACTTTTTGCTTCGTTTCGCGCTATCAGCGGTATCTCTGTTTAGTTTTTTCGTGAGTCTATTAGACGCTCGCGAATTTCTGCGTCAGAAATAACCGATTTCTGATTGTCCCCTAAACGGCGCCCGAGTGAACAGTTCGGCGGCCCGCGAGAACCTACTTTAGGCTTTGATTACTACATTT
The DNA here is from genome assembly GCA_004367855.1 of Oikopleura vanhoeffeni. Classification (NCBI taxonomy): domain Eukaryota; kingdom Metazoa; phylum Chordata; class Appendicularia; order Copelata; family Oikopleuridae; genus Oikopleura; species Oikopleura vanhoeffeni. Next base: position 12,669 of record SCLH01063003.1, read on the forward strand.
TTGTAGCCTCAAAATTGCTTCGTCGCTTGACCAATTAGTGTTTATTTAGGGGCTAACCTGTTGAAAACGCTGATTGCTTTTAATTCGGGCGTCTTGGGCTGGGTACATTAAAGTTTTTGCTAATGTAGTAGAACTGATGTACTCTCTAAGGATACCTCCCATTTTTTTCGAGAGCCTTATGGGGTTCCCATACTTGTATGGGCCGTGGCCTCCGTCAGTTTTCCGAATTATGATTTTGTGGAGGTCAGACTTACACCTAAGAGGATTAAAACTAGAATAGTTGCCCCATCATTCTTAATGATTTTTCGGAGGTTAGTGAATCTTTATACTACTTAATAATGCGAAACGCGAAGTGCGTGGTTGAAACTAAGAGCTTAATAGCGTCACATTCGCGCTTGGCGCGTTATTTCGTCACAGAAATCAACTCGCAATAAATTGCGGGGGCCGTGGTTTCTTTTTAACACTAGGGGAGCTTTGAGCGTTTTCCTCGTCTGTAGTAAAAAGACAATGTTGAATTGGCTTACAAGGTTTTCTTATAATGCTTAGCATTTTCCATTTCGAAAAAAGTCAACACATATTGTAAAATTGCGTAGCGGCGATTATACATCCGAATTCGTTATGAATAGCTTTTAACATGCTATATTTGCTCGCCGATTCGGTATTAACACTATTGTGTGTGGTTCCCTAATTTGGGCACAAATTTGATGTAAACTATTAGGCTTTAGATATGTAGGCCTTTCTACATTTAAAAGTGTATTTAAGGCGCACGCGCCTATTATTTTTAGTGGCGGAATTTGCTCATTATGCGTAGGATCTGTAGCCGCTTTTCTGATTAGCGGATCGCGTCTTGTAATTCTTGAAAGACAATTTTGTGTCTTCGAGTAGTTTTTGACCGTGATTTTTTCAAAAAGAACCTCTAGCTACGGGGCAATACAGATGCTTACGTTAAACGCGTTTTTGACTTGGGCTATGCCACTTTAGTTTAAACTGAGTTTTCGTCAATTACGTTTTGAGACATTTCGACTGTTCATAATTGGGGTTTCTTGGTTCGTTTTTGGAATAAACAGTTTAAGGTGGTACAGAGCCAGAAATCTGTCTAACAAACTTGCGTATCGTTATGGTTGATTTGCGCGATTTTCGCAGATTTTGCAATCTTTGGGATAAGTTTAGGTCTTCCATTCTAGAAAGTAGGTTCTTACGCCCCATATGAACATTTTTCCCTGGCAATAACGACCCTTAATCTTAATCCCAAGGTCTCTAAAAAACTTATGATTAAAGGTTACATCTGTAGGTATTTGTTTTATTTGAATCCTTTGGCAAATGGCTACTAGACTTTTTGAGTCGGAAAAACGGTAACGGGAAAGGTGAGGTCTTTCGAGATACTTTCGAAGCGTTCAGGCCGCCTGTCATACCCCTATTTCAATTTGCATGAATGAATGCGGGGGTTCAACGCTCAGGAATCTGCTCTTTTTCTCGAATCACAAGCTGAATTATTTTGAAATTTCTTGTTTTCATTTTTTCTGACTAAAAATTTGCGCCTTGGCCTTTTCCTGAAAGAAATCTACGAAAACATAGTGCGGGCTGTTTCGCGGTTAAATGCTAGTTAACTGCGCACAATTTTCCTAACACCTTTTTTGCTTCATAGAAATCTTTTATATCAAAAAATTCCGTCGTTTTCGGTCCAGGGCACTTTTTCTTGCCCTTCTCTGCTACTAACCGTCTTAGGCGTATAATGTATCTACTGAACTATGCAAAATGAATTTAGCCACAAACTGAACTAAACTAATACAGTTCTTTACTGCGTGATTGTTTTGATATCAGTGTGCTCGTAGGCTAATGCTTTAACATTACTACTGTGGCGTGACGGGGTAAATTTTCCCCGCCTCGAGCGCATCCTAACAAAACGATTTTTTGAAAAGTCAAGCTTAGAACTTTGATCGCGTAAAGTGGTTTAAATCGATGCATTTTAAGAATTGCTCGAAACTTTTTAAGAATTCGGTTTCTGTGGGAGCCGTGTAAAATTCCGTCATCATATATCTGTACATGCAGTGGTCAAATTTTGAAAAAATGGCCTGAAAACGTTTCTAAACTAACCATAGTCTACCACCCATACAGCATTCTGTGAGCACCATGTAACCTGGGTGGGGGTGCAGAATCCAAAAATAGCCCCATAACTTTTTTTCCATAGTCACTGGAAAAACGCTCTTTAATGAATTTGCACTTAAACGGGTCTTTTGGAGGCAGCCTGCGGCCTTCTTTGAGATATTTCGTCTGAGTTAATCGGGTTTCCCCCTCCCCCCCCCCTAAGCGGGCCCCCCGGTTTTTTTAAATTTGTGATTTTGTTTAATCGCGTTGGTCCACATGTTAAAACGCACTCTGAGTCCATGGTCGAACGCAATTAATTTTACATTACCGTCTTTTTTCTTACTACCAAAATGTTTAGTACGTTAAGGGGGAATTTTGTGATCTTCAGGAAAAACTAAAACGAGCGTTGGCGTAGTCCCTCGTACATTTTTTTTATAATGGCGGCGTTTTCTGGGCGGAGTATTTTTAAAGGGGCTTTTTCTTTTCTCTAGGATTGGTTTCATGCATTTACTGAAATGTCGGCGTTTGACTGCCATTTGCTTGGGCTCGACATCGGTGTCAGAATTGGCATAACATTTTGGGTGTTTTTTAGCAAATGATCATCTTCTTTCAGCCGGGATTTTTTTTCTGGCAAAATTCTTCGTCAAACATGTGACGTCATCTATAGTCGATGGTTTCGACCATTTTTTTTTGATGGTGTTAGTTCTCGAAGTCTTTTGTATGTCGCCCTTGAGTCGGGAGATTTTTGATCATGTCGGACGTTTTGGGCAGGATTTCACTTTTTACCGCTACATTTGATTCTCGGCGTTGATTTTGGATAGCTCGATATTGCACATTGGCTCGGAAATTTCATGTTCATCTGATTTTGTACCTAGGATGGATAGAGTTATCGCTGAACAAAGTCCACTTTTCTCGGCTTAATCCGGTGTACGCCTAAATAAACACATATCCCGTAGTTATGTGTTTCACCTGTATTATGAGCGCATTTCGAATTTCCGATTTTTGCGTTAGGTTTAAGCCGGTAAGAGAGACTGAAAAAGTGGCCCTTGATCGTTACCGGATAATTTCGCCGTTGGCGGCCCGAAATATTTGTCGCCGGTATTTTTGTGATTGTGCGGGAATCTCTGTAGTCAGTTTTTTTTGTACTACGAAGATTGTCCCCCGAGGTACACATCAAGGGTTAACGGATGCCCACGCCGAAATTATCGGCCTCTACGTGATTAAAGGGTATACTTTTTTCATGCATTTTTGGCGTCTTTTACGGTAAAAACCAAGTTGCGGCCTATCAATTGTAAACTGCATAATCAGTTTCACACAATTTGCTGTGTTATGATATTCTGAGGGCTGGTTTTTCAAACTAGCTTGTTTCGTCTCGTTTACATTATTTGACTCGGGCCGTTGGGCTTTGCAATTATTTTAGAATGAACAATTGCTGTGGGTCGGTTAGGCAGTTTTCTGAAATGGCTGCATTGTGCCCGGTTTTCCCGGTTTTTGGTCAAAAGGAGGTTTACGCTGTGCGATTTTCTTTGACATCGCGTTGGGCCGGCTTACCGAATTTTTTTGTGATTTGTTGAAATCTGTGTTGTTGCAAAGTTTTTGTGGGTTTTCCGGTTTTGGTAGCCGTTTTCTCGGATTTGCCAGTACATTGTTCGAGTTTTTTCACACATTCGTGTCGACATGTCTTCAAATTGGCCATCGTCCAAGTTTTTCACCAGGTTTTAATTTGAATTATCGACCATATTACCCCATTTCGGGCGTTTCGCCTTTTTTTTTTGCTCTCTAGCGACAGTCCAGAATACTTTTTTGTCCACTTGTAATGGTTTTTGGATATTTCTTCTGGGAAATCTGTGATTCTTTCAGCAGGTGTATGCCTCGCTTTATCACACTTTTTTTTCGTCCATCACCAGAAGCGGCGATAGATTCGATTAAGAGTCTTACTATAGGGAAATTGGTCTGTGCTTTTGGACGTTTTTTATCATTGCCTGTCTCTTTCGGTTTCTCGGTAGGTTTCTTACTACAAAAATGGGTTGAAAAGGCATTTCGAGCTCGAGACAGCTTTTGAAATTTGTCCGGGTGACCTTGTGCTTTTTTGATTTAACAGTTTTGCATACTAAAAAAACTGGCGACGGTTTTTCGGTAATTTTACCGAAAATTGAACTGATATCTGCTAACTCGAGAATTGAACGGCGAAAATCGTTCCAGTCCTCGAATTCTCCTTTTAAACCCCTTCCCCGAATGTAGCGTATGGCACAGAATACAAAGGCGAGCGCCCTACGGGGTTGTATGGGCTGTAGTGCGCCCATGCTCGGCGGGCGGGTGAATTTTCTCCGCTGCTTTTTCGAATAAAAATGGATCAGTGTTTTTCAGGGTTCGGTTTAAAAGTACTCGGTATATGCTGGAGATATGTTTTTTCGTCCTGCGAGATATCCAGGTATCCGTTTATCTGCGCAAAATCTTTAATTGCGCGTACGGGTGGGTACGCGTAATCGCGGTCGCATGTCTGAAGGGTCCGCGAGAATTTTGTTTCCACAACCATTTTATGATTGTACGCGAAATGTCACACCGCGGCTGCTTTTTATTGATGCCTACGTGGAAATAGCATTTAAAGATAAGGTCAAGGTCGTTTTTTTTTTTTTTTAACTTATCGACGTGTAAATACGTCGGCCTCCATGGCCAACATAGTCGAGAGCTAGGGTGGTCATTTTTGCGGGATTTTGAGAAAATTTTAACGTCAGAAAAAGAAGAAAATATTTCTTTTTTGTTTTTTTTTTTTTGAAAAATTTCGTTGAAAAAAAATCAAAATTTTTCTTTTGAGCGTAAAGTTTTTACTGACTTTTTTGCTTTAAAAGTATTTTTTTGTAATTTTCTGAAATTCTTTTCTTTTAAAACACTGTTTTAGGCGTGGTTTTTTTAACCACTTAGACACCACGAAAAGAATAGAGTGGAAAATACTCGTTTCTTAGGGCTAACTAGCGTATGAACTTGAAAATCTTTGTCTGAAGCTTATACTGGAAATCGCGGTATGCGATCGTGACTTTGCAAGGGAACGACTGTCAACGATAGTTAGGCTTGAAGTTTTGTGTTTATTGAGTTACAACCTGAAAGCGGAATATTGTAATACTGAATCCTTTGCTAAAGTCCTGGACTTACCCGATTCGACGTTGTGAATGACACAGAAATGTTAGAATACTTTTTGGTATGAGAGTCACGTGAGAGTTTACCATGACGATTTTTGGTACAGTAAAGGTAAGTTAAGATGTAGGGAGATATCTGTTATTGCACGACTTGCCTTTGGGTTTGTCCTGAACGACTTCAAGTTGTGCGAGGTACAGATTAGAGAGGCTCGTTACGTTGGGAAAAGATAGCCGTCTGGTACTTCCTGAAACAAAATGTAAAACGTCGGCTTCCTTGGCAATCTTAAAAATAAACAAAGAAAAATTTACTTTCGAAGAAATTATTTCCGTCTGTTTTACCAACGCCTCGTATCTTTTTTTACGACACATAATTTCGAAATGGCATGTATTAAATGACACTTATTTTAGCAAAATAGGCAAAAATAAAAAAAGGATCCTTGACCCTGTTCGATAATGTTTTACCAAATGCTCGAAGACAAATACCTTTCATATTTTTTCGGAAATATACTGCAACAGTTAATACTTCCGGTTAAGTGATATGTATGGCTCATTTAACTGCTATAATTGAAATTAATTTTTCTTCTACAACTGTTAATAACACCTTCCGTAACTGTAAATACAAGGAAAAACCTTGTAAAGCAACAAAAAAGCCATTTGTCAAAGTGCAATTCGTTTCTAGTGAAGCCTACTAGATAATTAAGCTTCAGTTTGTTAATTTCAAGTTGCATTTTTGCATAAATTTAGATATTGGTCACCTCAGTTTATCAATATTTATGGTTTAAAACTCAAGTTAGCATAAATATTCATGCAGATTTGACAACTACATAATATTGCAAAGTAGAATAATGCTTATGAACTTATTTATTTTTGTGTACTTATGTTAATTAAGTTTGCCCCAGAGGCGGACTTAATTATCATGTAAAGTACACAAAAATAAATAAAGATCATTAAGTATCATTGTCTTTTGCGCATTATATAGTGAGGCCTGAAAGTGTACACAATAATCAACGAACATTTAATGAACGCTGAAAATGTAAAGGAGGGAGTGCTAATCAAGCCAAAACGCCAGTGCCATTTTCCTGAAAGCTTGGGCAAGAGGGATATTCCAAATTGAATAAAAATAGAACAATTTTTTGAATAAGTACAAAACAAAATTATTCTATTTAATACGAAAAAAATCTTTTTTCTCATTGAACTTTTTCTATTTAATTACAAAAATCAATATTTATATATATATATTAAATAGTGGAAAAAAAAAATTATTTAAGTCCAAAAATACTTATGGGCGCATAACTACCTAGGTAGTTATGGCAATTATCTTTTTTGTCATGTCCAATGAGATGGACTATAATAAGCGCTATAATGGGAAAAATTTGCAGACAGAAGTTTAAAGAGTTAGGGGAATACTAGACGGTAGGCAAATATATATATTATAAGTCTATCATGTTAATAAAGATTACCTTTGTCTATTATGAACCCATCCCTACGCTTTAACAAGTACCCTCACCGCATTTAGGGTGCACTGTAAGTTGCCACAAGTAACTCGGCGAAAATTGGTATAAATCCCCTGTCCGAAAATGGGTTGAACGATTAAATTTCAAGACCGTGAAAGCAAATAATAATAATGAATGTTTTTTTAGCAGTATTATAATGAAATTTTTTGTACATTGAATTTTAATCCCCACTTGCACGAGCAGTGATTTCAGACACAGAGACCAAAATATTTTGGGGAAGTGTCTTTGGTCGGCGGATATCGGAAAGACTCCGAAGTTCCCCTTATTTTTAATTACAATGAATTTTGGTGATTTAGAAATAATATACATAGAGAGCCAGGAATGCATTATTTGGAGATTTTCATTTGTTTTAATGCAGTTAAAACAGTACTGGAACAAAGATAATGCTGTACAAGGTAGTAAATTTTATTGTGACACCACAGCCTATATCTGAAAAAATAAGTAATGAAGTTTTGTATGCTCCAAAATCGAAGTTATGCTCTCATGGGCGTCTTTAAAAAGTCAGTTTCTGACCACCAGATGGCCAAAACTTTTTTTAATTGCCCGAATCGTTTTTTTTCTATAGGATCAACAACCCCCCGAGGGTCAAAGAGATTTGTATCGACTTACTATAGATAGATATATACTAGATAGATATTCATCACGGTGCGCTCTCGTACATATTGTCGTGTTGAAACACTCTCGTCCAGGTTGGGAGTGGTAGGACATCCCGTGCAGGTGCTGGTTAAGTTAAGTGAATATGAATTTTAATCTTTGCAAGAAAAAAAAGCTGGCTCGTAGCGTCCACAGACCAACTGAGGAACA
>SCLH01063004.1:0-10580 GCA_004367855.1 Oikopleura vanhoeffeni
TACGAAATATAATTTCTTCCTTTATCGACCTTCGGCCGATTGGGGACTCATTTTTCAACAAAATTAAATATAAAACCCCCTTTTATCGGACTTCGGCCGATTTGGGGCTGATTTTACAAAAAAAGTAATTAAAAATCCCTCTTTTATCGGCTTCCGGCCGATTGAGGGCTCATTTTTCGACAAAATTTAATAAAAATTTAAAATCACCCTCAATCGGCCAATTTGGTGCTTACTTTTCAACAGAATTTGATAAATATCCTCCTTTATCGGCCTTCGGCCGATTTGGGGCTTATTTTTTAACAAAATTGAATACAAAATATAATTTTTTTCTTTATCGGCCTTCGGGACTCAAGTCTCTTTCTTTATTGGGGACTCAAGTCTGAAATTGTATTAAATCGTCGGTTATTTGGCGTTCTAGAATTGTTCATTTGCCGGATCAAAAAAAGCTTGTCTTCAAAGATTGACATACTACCGTTACGTGATCTGTAAAAATTGGAGCTTAATTTGATATACCGTCTGGAAGGAGATAGATTTCGCAGTTTTGAAAGTGTCTTATTGTAAACATACTGTACCTATTGGTGTGATGGTCAAAAATAATTTGTGATGCACTTTTGGCAAGATTTAAGAAAGATCTACAAATAAGCGTTTCAGTTTTCTCATGAGCTTTAAGTTTTCAGTATATTTCACCGAGAATATGTCAAATCAGAGTCGCATACCCCCTCAAATTGACAATTTTTGTCATTTTGAGTACCCTTAAAACCCATTTTCTGATTTTTAATGCAATTTGAAAATATTTTTTCTAGTATAATTCAATCATGCGGTATCATTTCCGGGGTCAAAAGTGATTTTTGAGCATTTTTATTTTCCAACCAATCAGCGATCGGCAAAATTTTGAAGAAAATTTCTGAAAAAAAAGATGAAAATAAACCTCCAGAAAATTTACTCGCTATTGGTGGCTTTCATTTATTTCTCATATTGACATGTTCCTCAAAGTCTTTATAAAAAGTTTTGTTAGTACTAAAATTGACAATTTTCGTCATTTTGATTACTCTTAACAACCATTTTCCGATTTGTAAAAAAAATTGAAAATATGTTTTTTAGTCTAATTTAATCGTGCGGTTTCATTTCCGGGGTCAAAAGTCACTTTGGGCATTTTTATTTTTTAACCAATCAGCGATCGGCAAAATGTTGAAAAAAAATTCTGAGAAAATGAATTTAAATAAATCTTTGGAAAATTTCCTGTCTAATGGTTACTTTCATTTATTTCTTATAATGAGCTTTCCTGTAAATGCTCAAAACCGTGTTGCTGTTTACACCACCAAATCATATAATAGCCTGTAGTCATCTGAGACCTACAGTTTATAATACCGTTTGCACAAAGTCGATGCTTGCGCATCTTTTAAGCACCATAAATCATTACTTTAAAATAATTCGAGTTTTCGGGCACCTCTATTTCCGGTGTTACACAACCTAATCGTTTGGGTTTATAAAATTTGAGATGTCAATCTGGAGCACAATTTTACGCTGTACACGAAAAAGTTAGTAAAAATTGCGAAAAAAGATAAACATTTTGCTTTTTTTTGAAAAGAAAACTTTGATCGCCCAAAACAGCGCCACCAAGTGGTCGCACGAAAAAATATTTTCAGCAAAAATTTTCACCGTCAAAAACTACACAATCTCTGAAGTTGTCAGATTTATATGACCTTTTTATCGGGTAGCTGATTTTTTGCTCGGGAGGCCTATGTCACATAGGTAGGGTGCGCAGCGGTCAAAATTCTTAGTTTTAAATTAAAATGATGAGACCAAAACGGAATAAAATATCTGGACAAAAAACTACGACGAAAGAAAATGAAATATTTTTTTTGTGTGAGTTTTTAAATTTTATGTTAAAAACATTATTCTAAAAAATTTTGGTGATATTGGCACTTTCGGCGATAAGGGGACAGAAATTATCTTGTTCATCAAGAATTAAAAACGCGCTGGCGGTCAAAATAACATTACAATTAAAAAAAAATTTCACAGGAGTTTTACAGTTGAATGAATTGAATCACCAAAATTCTTAGAATTAAGTACTCCACCAAACTTAACCAAATACAAGTTGATAAGAGTAAATTTGAGAAATTCAATCTCGAAAATGACACTGGGTGTAACCTTATCCGTACACCTCAGCTCGGCCAAAAATCGTTCGGATAAGGGTATAACGTACGGATAAAGGTACGCGGCTACATAGGCGTTTAGGCTTATAAGCGTTTCCATCTCGACCAAAAATCGTACAGATAAGGGTACAGATAAGGGTACATCGTACGGATTAGGGTACACTCAGTGTAATTTTTATTGAAAATCTCAAAAAAATCGGTGATTTGGGGAATGTTTGGCATATTCGGCGATATTGGCACTGGAAGTATTTTAGCTAAAAATCGTAAAATGGCGTAGGTTTTTCCGGTGAAATTGGACCGGGGATATTGCCACCTACCCTATACTTGGTTTATGTAGGCCTATATTTATGTTTTTGAGCAATTAAATCATGAATTACTCGTGGGTTATATGTAGCGTCGAGACAAATAGTAAGCCCAATATGATATTGGCAATATCGCCGAAAAAACTTACGCAATTTGACGATTTTCAGCTAAATACTGGAGTATCAAATTCTACGCATTTTTTGATTCACCTCATCTTATTATTTCAAATAAATAAACATTGAAAAAATTGCCGCTAAAATATTTATCAAGTAGGATTTCGTTAGTGTACACAAAGAATTATTAATGGCAATGCATGATGGCATGGCAAAACTTTTGTCGGAAAAAAACAAGGGTTAAGTGCAAGAAGGGTAGGACTCTTGCGGAACCCTACTATTCTCACTTCAACCCTATTTTTTTCTTGACAAACATTCCAGAATTCCTCAAATAACGCTATGATAGCCTAACATTGATAGGGCCCTATCATTCTCACCTTCACCTTATTTTCTTCCTGACAAAATATAAAAAAATTGCTGAAAATGCTTTGTTAAAAATGTTTGTTTTTAAAAATGTTTTCCCGTTATTTTCTTCTTGAAAATGTCAAAATTTTGAAAATACGCTCTTTCAATAGCAGTAAAAAATAGGATATGCGGTATTTACTTTTTGCAGGTTCTTGAGATTCACATTATGTAATTAACCAAATATCACCCTAGAACCTCCTGAAAAGCCGTTTTCACTTATTTATTTGCTGGTTTGTAACAGGAATAAGACCAAAATGTATTTTATATTATTAATTGGACACCGGGAAAAATCCTGGTTTTAATTAGATTGACTGCAATTTAAGGTTTCAGAAAATTTATTTTTGTTATTTTTCAATATCTTTAATCGAGAAAGAACGAGTATTCTGAGTCAAAGGCGGCGAAATAATCCTAATTAATTCGGCTTTTGAAAACGACTCATCTGTTTAAGTTTTAGATAGCTCAAACGGAGCACAAATATTTAGAGAAAAATAACTTGAAAAAATGGTCCGAATCAGACCATGGTTTTCAATTTTTTTAACAAAAACTGATAATTAAAAAATTTCAGTGATCTCAGAAAAAAATCTAAAAAATTGTCCGATTCGGACCAATTCTTTTATTATTCACTATATATTTGTGCTCAGTTTGAGCTATTTAAAAACTCAATCGAATGAGTCGTTTTCAAAATTCGAATTAATTCGCCGCCTTTGACTCAGAATGCTCGTTCTTCCACGATTAAAGCTTCTCCGACAGCCGAGAGAACATCATTTTTTAATCATGGATCAGTTAGGTCTTCACATTATAAATGAACGCTAATTTGAACGATTTGATTAATAGGAAAGATTGGATGCAAAGTTAACGAAGGGTTTTTTTCAACTTTAGTTTTAAGCTAAAAAGACATCATCAGATCGATTGCTCTTGGATTGATTTTGAAGATCGACTTTCTTTCTTCTTGATCGCTTGATAAATATTAGAAAACAATAAAACAACACCAGACTCGATCCCAATGCGGTCAAAACTGTACAGAACGAGTAATCAGTGTATTTTCGATTCTAAAATCAAATTTTGAGAACAACATAAGAGTTTCAATTAATGACCTCTCCGATTTTTAAATCATAAAATTCAAGGCGTCATTTTTTAGCGCACTTGAGCGATCGGACCGAATTTTCTCAAAAATTTTAAATCCTATTCACTTAATTCCCATTTTATCGCAGATTAAATGGGTTGATACCCGCAATGCTTTTGTATCTCACCGATCAACTGACCGATTAACGGGTAATCAGCAGAAAAAGACCGATTCCTCAAACTCTATTGGCAATAGACTATTGCTGAAAAAACCTAGCGAAAAAATTTGAAATTAACTTACAATTCACTGTATGACTCGTCCAATCGGAATCGAGCTCATAAAAAATGATGGATTTTTTCAATGTTGTATTTTACAAAATTGTTTTGAAATCATCAAAAAGTGCTTTTTTACCCACGTTAAGAAATAAAGGGACTACAAATCTGCTTGTGATGTTCCATATTATCATTAAAAAAATAAATACAGGATGTGTTTTAGCTTTTGAAAGCCCTTGGCGAGGGAATATATCCAAAATATTTGCATACGATGAGTTTCCCTCGCCAAAGGCTTTCCAAAGCTAAAACACATTCTGTACAATTGAGAAATTTTTATTTTCGAGCCTCATTTAGCGACGGCCACCCCCTTAACCTCCTCACACCCAGAAACGAGAACTTTCAGCCTCACACCCAAAAGCCTATCTAAAGGCAATACTTTGAGCGCTTATCACGGGAAACTGGGAAGATATCACATTTACTTATTCGTCACTGATTGAGATCAAGGATAAATTAAGTAAACCACACGTAACATTTTTAAATTTCGAAGTTTGTAAACTAGAAAACTGCGAGAGAAAAGAGAGGTTCACTCACCTTGTATTTCTTGAAAAACCATACATTTTTTACAATGACATATGAGTTACACATTTAGGAGTGTAAGTTTAGCTATTAAAAAGCTGGTCAAAATTTGAAATATGATATCTTGATCGCTTACAAAACAATTATTCATATCGCCCGCGCGCAAATATTTGCAGTAAAATGTGAAAAATATTGCTAATCAGCTGACAACTCCAAAATCAGTACCCCTCTATGTTCTATATATTTGATCGATTTTGTCTTTGTCGGCTCTATTTGGGTTAAATTTCCGTTCAATTCTTTCGAAAAATAATTTTTGAAAAATATTTTTTTTACTATTTTGAGTTTCATTAAAATCACTTGTGAAAAAATTATTCTTCGTATATAAACTGCAGATAAATAAAACTTATATTAAAAGAATCCTTAAATACTTTCCTAAAAACTTGCTTCCTCAGAATTCGATATCATGTATCGTTTTCACACAATTAATTTTTTAAGAAATTTTGACAAAAATCCTGAAAAAAGTAGGAAAAATAACTTTCGAACGGCTCATTTCGTATAAAATTTTCAACAATATTTTTGGAAACAAAATTGCAAACTCTATGACATATTTGCATTGTAGGTCTGTGACTTACTTCTGAAATATTTATGTGGTAAAACCTATAAACGTGTGAGAGATGGTGCCTTGCTCATACAGGTAAAACAGTTTTCACAGCATTATCAATGCATTAAAAAACTTTAGACTTATTTTCTCTGATGGAAAATTGCTTTGTCTATCTGTTTTATACAAATGGGTCGAACTCAAAAAATTATGGTTTGCCTTAAAAACGATGTTTTAGAGAAAAATCGCATATTTCCAGCTACATCAGAATATGAATTTTGCTTTTCTTATACAGGTAGTTATTTAATCGTACACAAAATTTTCTGGAGTTTACAATAAGTCTTGTTGAAACTTCGTGACCTGCAAAGGAAGTTAGATCTGATTTTTCAAAGTTGGTAAGTGCCGATTAAGTACAGGGTTGTGTTCAAATCCTTAGTACACGGGTTAGATACAAATTTCTACAGCAACAGTTAGTTTAAACATACCTCACAGTGTTTTCCTGCGAATCCTACCAGACATTTGCAAATGTCTAGTGTATTAGTAAACGCAAAAAGACTGACGCATTCTCCTCCATTGAGACATTGACCAACACAATTCATCGATTAATAAGGGATTTTATCTCTAAAACTTTATTTAAAAAGTTTGTCAGCTTCGTGTGCAAGCTGTCAGTTATATATGTAAAAAAGTTATATAATAAGTCGTTATTAAATCCGCTAATTAGGTGTCGTTTATTGCTCTTGAAGAATCACTGCCGAGCACCGCTTTGTGTCCACACATATTTTAAGCGTCACAAATAGTTTTATTTCTTATCAGAGGGTACTTTTTCAACTCCAGATATTTTTTTCACCGACTTAAAGGGACTTTTCTTTTTCATCCATTCCACCTGTAAAGTTTAGTGAAACAATACCGTACGTATGTTTCTTGGTTAATCTTTATTTGAAACAAAATTCATTCTTGAGGGACTCAAGTTAAGTCATATAGATTAAGGGCCCTTCAAGGACAGATCGTGACTATTTAAAAAATGCAGAATCTGAGCATTTGATCGGTTGATTCCTTCCAAATCCAACCAATGTAATCGGCCTATTCTGCTATTTAGGGTTTTGATTGAATGCTAGTATTCCGAGTCGTTTAAATCATTCAAATAGTCCCGATCTGTCAACTGAACGCCCTTAATTCATGTGATTCTAATTTACAAAAAAAATCAGTTTGTGAAGATAGCTGACTATCAACAGCATGGAACGCTTTATTAAATATCAAGTTGACATAAATTTCAATTTTTGGTCAAACTTTGCAATGTTTGTAGTTTTGAAATCAGTAAAAGTTCAACTTTAATTTAGGCCCATTTAGATTTTTTGACAAGAAAATCAGTTCGGCTTCACTAAAGTGACGTTTTTTAGACTTTTACGCGAGGAAGACAAAAATTACTTCCCTACAATTTATCTGGATTCAAATTATCTTCCTTACACAGAAATAAAAATACAACAAAAGTGAAAAAACAAGGAGCTAGATCAGTTAACCAATCCAATTAGGCTTGAGGAGGTACCATAAGTCCGGCAGATTGGTACATTTTTTCAGAGCAATATGAAACAAAAATATGTGGAAATTGATTTTTTTATCTTCAATAAAAGTGTTTATTCGTGCAAACGTTCTTATTTTTATTTTCTTACCATTAGTAAGTACATGTAAAAATATAAATAAACACTTTTCACTGTACATTCATTTCCAACTAAACCCGACTATAAATTTTTTTTTCCCTGGAAAAGGGTCAAAAAATGGCAAAAAGTAGAGAAAAACAACTTTTTTTGAGATAAAAATTGACCTTCAATTGCGTTTTGATATTAAAAATGTCCTGACTATCACAAAAAATGACCCCTATAACACCCGCAATTTCATTGAGAATGTTTCGCTAGCATAAAATTTTCAAAAATTTAGTGCCGAATGGCACTTGCCGAGTGTTGAAAATTTCATCATTAGTTTAGAAATGATAACCGCACGACCAACTCATTAGTTGAAATACGGAGATATAATAGAAACAAAAAAATTAAATAAGTGATTCTGCCTTATTTTTTATAAGAAATTCGAAAAACCACAAATTAAATTTTGGACATGATTTACGGGAAATTTTCATAATATTTTTAAAAAAGTTAAAAAAATAAAAATTTTATGATTTTTCAAACAGCGGTCAGAAAATATCTAGGGAAAAAGTTAAAGCGATTTTTTTTTGTTTTTTACCCACAGATTTGAATGAACAAAACAGAAAAAATTTTGGAGCTTTCATGTTTTCAAAATTTTCATGTTTTCAGGTTTTCAATTTTCATGTTTTCAATTTTTTGGAAATTTTTACGATTTCAGAGATGAAAACTCGAACTCAAATCTTTCCTCAATGAATAAACATAATTTTATCAAGCTGAAACATATTGATATCGGTTTAGCTAAGTATAATAAGCATGAAAAAATATACTGACTTATTAATTTCGTAAGTTATATTGACTCCAGTCTGCCGAGTTTATGGTATCCCCTTAAATTCGTTGGTTTTCGGGCATTCTTTAGAATGTGTAACGTTATTAACATACAATAGTTTATTCCTAGAATTGTAAAATTTACTAAATTCCTATGTCTGTGGTGAATGCCATGAAAACCAGGGACGAGAGAGGTTTTGAAATATGGCAAGTGTGCCGTGTTACAAACATGTTCCAAGGAGTGTGAGGGCAGAAATATCTTTCGTCATGTTTATTTTTGGGGTTTAGGTGGGATCTACGATCTTGAATTTTCAGAAGTCCTGATATGTTTTCCTACTTTTAAGGGGTCATTTAGACCGCGAAAAAGATGAAGCAATCGCAAAGTTTCCTTGGAGCTGATCCAAAAGTATTTTAAATATAAAATGAAAACATGACGCTTTTGCTTAAGCGGTGTAATTAATTTGTTAATCAACTCATAAATAATTTCTCTCAAGTCATTAAAATGACACAACTCTAATGCCCAGTCATAAAATTGTATATCTCCAACCTGGCTACAACTAGCACGATCATCAAATGATTAATTCTGATTAGAATGTTCAAATTAATTTTTTGTGAAACTAAATTTTATTTTTTGAAAATTTCATTTTTAACCCGACAATTGTTAGAAAACTCAAATTTTAGTAAATCCCCCCTCGAAAAATTCAGATCTTTCAAAATTTTAGCTGATGCTAAATAAATTCTGATAACACATTTTTTTACTACTGTGGTGTGCGTCTATAAGGACAATATATGGCAGAAATATGGCCAAAACCTACGCTTTTGTAGTTTGGTCCGTCCCTCAATAAGCAAAATATGGCAAAAAATTAAAAGGGTCGTTTTTTCCAAAAATATCAAAAATTCACTTCTTATAAAAATAATAATCTTAAATTTAAGTAAGTGAACGAAGATGATACTTTAGTCAGGATATTAACTAAGCTCAAGAAAGAACTCGCAAGTAAATATGAAAAACAAGAAACTTATTTATACGAAATAAATACTCAAATTCAAACCTTATGTAACAAAGCTGGCCAATTTTATCGTATCACACATTATCTTGAAACCCTTTTTTTGAAATCTGAGCGAAAAACAGACAATTCCAGCGATAGTAAACTATAATAACTTAAATTAAAAAGAATTAACAAAATTAAATTACAAACTTGAACTGATGAAACGGTCCCTGAAGAAGTCAACGAGTTGTTAGCTCTCTGAAAAAATCGAGGGATCGGAAGATGTACTGACAATACAACAGCTACCGAAAACCCCAGGAATCAGATAACCTCTTAAACTTTAAACATGCAGTTTCACCTAAAGGCAAAAAAATATCACTCTCGTTGGTGAACTTTATCCGTGTGATAATACGAACACAACCCAAGAGGCCCTAAATCTAGCTTTAAAAACACTAAAAACATCTTTTTAAAAATCAATATCCCGAAAAACTCAGAAACCAAAAAATGAATAATCTTAAATTTAAAGAGTTTCCTCCTTCAGAATCTAAAGCTGGGCGAAATGAAGAACTAAAAAATCACGAAATTGTTAATCACACAATTAGCCTCTCTTTCACTAGCGTTAAATGTTCAATTATAGCTAGCAAAATAAAATAATTCTCACACAATATTCCCTTATCACCTTTTGATTAATCTAAGAGATGTGGGTTGAGGGAGCCAATCCTAACACTCCTAAGACCCCTTCTAGCCAATCATGAAGCCGATTTCTCTTCTTTTCAGCCCACATCTCTTAGATTAATCAAAAGGTGATAAAGGGATATACCAAAAATTTTAAATTACACATAGCCTTTAGCACCATTAAACTTTCTAGCGTTATTCTCCCCAGAATAACACCACCAAAATCGTATTATCAGAATAGTAACCTTAATTAGGAATTTGTGAGGCAACCTATATCGGTGAAATTCAGCAAATTCTTCATGAACGTATTTTACAACATAGACGTAATAAAGATGGAGCCATTTACGATCATTATCATTATTCAATAACAGTTCGTGATAAATACAGAGTAGATTCAGACTACTTACCACTACCACTTTAAAGACAAATATTTGAAAATTATTGAAAAAATTTTTATCATTAAGGTTTTCGAAAAACCTACGAAGGCATACTTATTTCTCTCAGAAAACCAACTCTTAATGTACAAGTACCACATAAATGCATGACATTTCTTGATACTAGAAAAATTCACAAGAACCAAAACCTCTGCGTGAACCATTTGGCTATACAATATGTTAGGAATATACTTCTTCACTCATTAAAAATAATATTTTGGAATTATTTCGGAAAATTTCTCATTTTTCCTAGATTTCAAACTTAATCTTGCATTTCCATCTGTTAAAGTTAGGAAATCATTTAGTTACCAAGCAAAACTTCAAATTGATGAATTCGCCAAAAACAATTTAATTTATGAATTTGATAGCACCTGTGGGGATTCTTATATCGGAGAAGCTGCCAGAACTCTTGATGCTGATTAGGCCAAATAATAAAATTGAGATGGGTCTCACGGTCGTTTTTCTACCAGATGATGAATTATGATTTGAAATATACCTTCGTTTCAATTTGTTCAATTAAGAAGACATTGCATGATTTTG
>SCLH01063005.1:0-12131 GCA_004367855.1 Oikopleura vanhoeffeni
TGTGCTTTGCGTAATTTGATCCATAATGGTTCAAGAATTAAGAACAACTGGCAATAGATTGCGATTCCGATTTAACGTGATTCTCATTCGCTGCATTGGTACTGATGTGGCTGAAACGCGATCCATGTTCAGCTTTCATTTTCGCTTTAATGAACGTTTTATTTATTTAACTCCCGCCTAAACTTATGCTGGTGAATACCTTCAAGGGCTGCTTTATATACAGCGGTTCGCCCACCCAAAAATATTTTCAAGGCTTAACATTTCTCGACGACCTCAAAGCCATTTCTGGTGGACTATATTGAGAATTTTGCCCTGTGACCGAAAAAAATATCGCCAAAACTGATTTGAGTTTTGGTACATACTGATAAATGTGCCGATTTCGTCTATCGGGACATTTCCCAGTATATCTCAAACTACTCTTCTCAGTTATGGGTGGGCGATATGGAGAATTGAGCAAAAGCCCGGAAAAACCCCACGAAAAACCTGAATTTTTAGCTATTATTTAAAATAATAGAGAAATCCAAATAGAGAAATCCAGTGATTTCATTGGTCACTTTCTATTCTTGTAGCGTAGTGATAAAATTTAAAAAAATAAAGGAGAATATCCGGAGAAATTTTGAAATATTTCGAATAATTTGTCCGTAATCGTTGAAAACGTGCTCAAAATGGCTGTTTTTAGTACATCACGGCTAATACATTTTAACTCGAACATTTGAAGTCATAATTTTTTTCCTGAAAAGCGTTTTTTTATAATCGAACATATACGGAGAATATCCGAGCAATTTTCGATAATGTTTAGTTTATGATTACGAGGTGCTTGAAGTTTAGGTATGTCAAAATTCGGCAAAAATAGGTATTTTTTCTCAAGTTTGCAAAATTATTTATATAAAAAAGTTATTTTTTCGATGTATCAGCATTAAAAGGTAAAATTTGAGAAGTTAGAGCCTGTAGAAGGAAAATTATATTAAAAAAAATAGTTAATTTCGGAAATTTTTTAATATTAAACATTTTTAAACCTGCTTTTATTCCTGCTAAAAACGACAAATATTTGTAAGACAACTTAGACAAGTAAAGACAAACATTTTATTCAGATTCAAATCAGTTGAAAAAATAATGGATTTTCTTACAATATTACAGTCAACAAATTTTTCTCTTTGATTTCTTTTCTTTTGCTTCGCCTTTTTTTAATTTTGAGGGTTCTTTCTGGAAGAAAAAGGTCAAAAAGACCTTCTTTTCTTGCTGACTCCAGTAATTCATCATAATTTCTTGTCCAAGCAGTCCTGGCAAAAAAATTTCGAGATTTTGGTCCACCACAAAATCATTAATATCACAATTTTTCATGTCAAAAAATTATTTTGAGATTTTTTTTTAATTTTTTGTAAAATTTGTATTATTCCAATAATTTTATACTGCTTTGAGCCGAGTGTCCAAATTTTATCAATTTGATGTCTCAAATTGATAAAATTCGGAGAATCCGGCTCAAAAGCAGTATAAATCGACCCCCCTTAATTGACTTTAAATTTTCCAAAAAATTTGCCTGATTATTACAGTAGACTGTGGTTAAAAGGACAGGTTGAGTTTTCAAACTGTCCTTTTAAAAGTCTGGCAGAAGTTTTCGCTCCGACCTTGTCCTTTTAAAAAAAATTACTTTTCCCCCCATAGTAAATTACAAATTTGTTGCAAATAGGCAAAATACTTACAAAAATAGGCAAATATACCAAAACGTCACAAGCCATTTGTTTTCCGTCGCTCAATTTGGCCTCAATTTTTCTGAAAATTGGCGTGATCTAGCATGAACACCTTTTCCATCGAAAAAATGCTTGGCACAAAAAATTCAACTACCACTTCCGGTTTACAGCCGGTTTTCTAGGGACCAGCATCTATTTTGGCCATTTTAGACACCAGGGAGTCAAAATTTCAAAAAGTCATAAGCAAGTTTTTTGCTCCAAATTAACCAAGAAACACGATAGGACTACTGAAAATGCTTGCGGGCGGATTTGTAGTCAGAAAAAGTTATAAATTGTTGAAAAAAAATGTAAAAAATCGCACTTTTCCAATTTGAAATGAGTCCCCTACCCCCTTAATCGGCCTTAAATTTTCCAAGAATTTGCCTGATTATTAATTGATCCATTTTCTTTGCATCAAGTGTAATTCAAAAACACANATCTATTTTGGCCATTTTAGACACCAGGGAGTTAAAATTTCAAAAAGTCATAAGCAACTTTTTTGCTCCAAATTAACCAAGGAACACGATAGGATTACTGAAAATTCTCAGTTTCGACATTTCTTCTGAGTCGAAATCGTCCTGTGACACCTTAGAGTACCTGGGTTAAAATGGTCAAAAAAAATTCTCTACTTCGATATCCATTTTTAACTTTTGAAATTTCTTATTTTAACTCGTCTTCAGTTAAAAATGGGTATTTTAAATTCCCGACGAAAATGGTATAACTTCAACTGTAATACAACCATAATAGTAAAATGGTGTAAATTGTGGGAAATGATCTGATTCTGATTTGAAGAGTTTCACGCTCGGCCAATCAGCGCTCCTCTTTATGTTTATGTCGAGCCAATCAAATCCGGCCGTCCCCTTTTTGAATGGATCCAAAATATACTCTGCAAAAAAATTAGTTTTAAATTTTTTTAAAGACGTAGAGAATCATAGTTTGGGATATTTCGTACAGATTTGAGCGATAATTCATGTCGCCCAACAAAATATTAGGGGGGGTTTTATGGGCCAGATGAACTTTTTACACTGGTAATATTTAGGAACAATTCCTGAGACGATATTGAGAAAAGGTGTCTCCAAATATTTATCTGATCGTCCTGATAGTTTAAGGTCTTAAAGAGAATCTCCTAGACTGTCGAAAAAAATTTTAACTTCCGATATTTTGATATATCCGGTTTTGAACTTTTTGATAATCGGATAGGGAAAAAATTCTAATCTTCGAAAATTTTCGTCTGAAATATACGTATCAAACGTCATGAGGAAAAACGTTAACTTCAGGTGAAATTTTTCTATGGATAGAACTCTGGGTCATTTTTAACATTATTTATTAAATGATGATCAATTCGACTCTACTTTATCGTGATGAAAAATATATCTTTATACAGTATGTGTTTTTTTTACTTGCGAAATGAAAATTGTCATTTAGGTTATTACGACCAATTAAAAACCGTAATCAGGTGGATTTTATTTTGAAAGCCAAGTTATAGCCGATGTCAAGGGTTTGAAAATATAATCCACCTAGTTACCATTTTTTATTGGCCGTAATTATCTAAATGGCAATTTTCATTTCGCAAGTAAAAACACATACTGTAAATAGAACGTTTTGGTCTTTTTCTATTGAATTTAGGCGTCTTTTTTGTTTTAGTATATATTATAATTATTTTATTATATATAATATATTGTAATAATAATTATTTTTGAATAGTTGATAAGTTTGTCTGAGTAGAAGATAAGATGAAATTAATAGATGTGTGGAAGAGACTGCGACTGATAATGCGACTCATTGTCTAGATATCTCGCTTTTTTAACTTACCTAAGATTTGAACCAATTATATTGTATAAAATAAGATATTTTGCCACCAAGTGTAAATTTTTTTTGAGCAGGTATTCTAACTTAGAAAAATTGACTTTTGCCTGTAAAAAAAACAGTCTTCAAATTTATTTTTGCGACATTGTCATTTTTTTTAATTTTAACCGAGATAGCGATTATTACTTTTGACTGCATTTCTCAGGAATTTTTCCTATTCATATTTTATTTTTTCTCATAGCAAAAGTTGAGATTTCGGTTAATTTGGGACATACCAAAAATTATACTTACAGCGGGCGTCCTTTCCGTTTTGAACGAAAATTGAGTTTTTTATGATATGTATTAATTTTATTTAAAAAACGAGATAATCTTAAAATGCTCTTTATCGCCACCAGGAGTCTGGAATATTTCTCATGGTCAACTTAACAAACGCTGAAAGTTTGAGTTCAAAACCTTCAATATTTCTAGATTCTCAAATTGTAAAAATATCCCTAATAATAGTCTACGATCCCTAAAATGAGCTCGAATAAACTCCCGAAAATCTCATTGGACCAGAGGCGGCGATTAGCGCAGGCGAGAAAATACTGTATGGAGCAGTCGATTAGGTACTATTTGGCTCTTTAGCGACCTCTACGAAAAAAATCATGAAAATCTTGAGAGTTCTAGAATATTTATCGTCTATTCAAATTTAGACACTCGATGAGGAAAGAGGAAAAACAACAACAAGCAATAATACAACAAAAAACACAAGAAGCAATTCAAAGACAACAAACTATTCTTCTTATGACACAGAATAGGCTACGCAAAATAAAATATTTTTTCGGAAAAAATCACCGAGAAAAAATAAATTTTATACTTAAAAATCTTTGATAAAAATAGTTGTGCTCATCTGAGACAGTCTATTTGACCAATGATTACAGTAAAGTGCGTTTAAACGGACAGGTTGGTAGAATGAGTTAAAAACCATCCTGAAGGGTTAAAAATCGTGTCAGCGAGCGTTTAAATTGGCAGTTTGACCATTCAATTTATTCGTTAAAACCTAACGTAAAGTTTGCATCACAAAAATGTCCCTTTAAGGGGGTAGTCGTCGCATTTTAAGGCAAAAATGGAGTTTTCAATGACCAATTGTAGCAAAAGTACAAATCGTCGGACCAAACATTACCTCTCTCTAATATATTTGAACAAAAATCTTGCATCCTAATAATAAATCACAACTGACGGATGGCTCGTCCAATCAGAAACGTGCTTACAAAAATAACGGAATTATTTTTTCAAAATGTATCTCCTCCCTGAGTTTTTAGGGTACAACAATGATTTATGACTCAAATTAACCGGACAGAACGTGAGCAAAACACCAAGTTGAGTTTTTTTTTAAATTCTGGAATTTGCTCTCAGTATCACCATAAAAAAGGCATCAAAATAAAATTGGGAAACTTTGTTTCTATAGCCTCATTTTGCGATGACCACCCCCTTAAACACACGCTAGCATGACTGTTTGACCCAAACTCGTTCGACCAAACTGTCCTTTTAAACGCACTCTACTGTAGTTATCTCTAATGCAGAATTTCACAGCAATTCGAAAAAAAGCATCGTACGGTTAAGAAATTGAAATGGCGGGGGTACAGAACCCGAACCAACATCGATGCAAAAAATCTCGAAATTCTAATTTTTTACTGTTTAAAGTTACTGGTTTATTTTTTTGTGATGATATCTTTTTTCTTATAAAAATTTAATTGAGTTTTTATTTATTGAATTCACAAAATGGAATTTTTAGAAAACTAAAGATATGAAAAAAAATCGAGAGTGCAAAATAAAGATTTTTTTTTTAAACTTGAGATTTTGAAATACCCGGACTCTGGAGTGACCTAATATGGGTATTAAACGAAACTTAACAAAATTCTAAGACAAATGAAAAATAAAAATTCAAGAATCTCAATTTTTTTAAAGTTCAAAATCAAAAAAAGAGTCGTTTTGTAGAGGTGGGGTTCGTAATCGATATGGAAGAATGAAAACTGTAGCTATTTTTAGTAGCCTATATTAGTGCTTCATAGGGTCCGTACACTATGACGTTGGCATGAGGGATTTGCGAGAAGCTTTTATGCCTTTTGGAATACTGAAAGCAGTCAATTTGAACATTGATCCCTTAACAGGACGGCACAAAGGATTCGCATATGTTGAATATGATCTACCGGAAGGGGCGCAATTGGCAATTGAGCAAATGTGTGGTGTCCAATTAGCATCGAGGCCGATTAGGGTGGGAAGACCGACCAATACAGAGACTTATCAGGAATGATTTGAAAATATTTTACAGGGCACAACCTAAGGTTCTAACTTTCTACGGAATTTTTCCATTATTCTCACTGTTTTTCAAAAATTTTCATAAAAATTTATTTTTTGAAAACAAAATGGCTCAGTTGACTTTTTACTACCCAACTTTTTTTGATAGGGCAAATAAGTCGTGAAACATTTGGCTCGCGTTTTTAGCTCTCTAGCGCCATTTGAAGCATATTTAGTCTATGAGTAAAAACGACGGTTTTTCACATGATAAAAAGGCAATACGAAACATATCATTATAGACAAAAATGACAGCAGGATTTTTTTAATTAAAATTTACCTCAAACGATGACAGAACCACGAAAAATTTCACTAAATTGTTTTTGCATCCTTTATATATAAAATTTGTTATTTGAGTAAACCAGTAATTAACGGTCTAAACCGGTAGAATTGAGTTCTAGAGAATCGATAACAATCGAGGCTCGATTACGCATCATATTAGGTTTCGCGAAACTCTAATTTTTTGTCGAATATCTTTCTCTGATCTCCACACTGAAAATGGCTGCTAAGCCGAAACGTCAATAAAAAAGACCTATGGTCGAAATATATAAATTTTATGTCTCAAAAAACCAACAAATATTCTAGAGAATTCAACATAGGATATTTCTGAAAATATGTTACTAGAGTCAAATTTTTGTTAGATTTTTTTGGAAGAATTAATTTTGACATTTGACTCTTCCAAAAGAGTCAAATTACACCGTTTTAATCTTCGCAACTAAAATACCTTCTAAATGCCTACAAACGTTTGGAGAAATTTTTTGTTGAAATTTGACACCTTCCATAGGGTTAAATTACACTTTTGGTGTATTCATAAATGAAATACGCTTTAATATGGCAAGATACTATCAATATTTATCTTCAAAAATACTCTGGTAATTATTTGTCATAAAAATGTTTGCTATTAATGAGAATAAAAAAGTGAACTTTAACACGTTGGGAGGTGTCAAATGTCTCAATTGACGCTGAAAAAACGATTTTTGACATATTTCTTTGTGAAAATAAATTCTAAAATTTTAAGGTTTCTTTATAAGCTATCGAAACTCCCGCTAACCCATCCTGGCCTCCATTCAAAAGTGACTTTGGAAGTGAAAAATTTTCCATTTCAGGCTTCAGTCTGAAATTTTAAGAATTTTTTTTGAATTTGGAAAGCGGTACATTAATATATGTAGATATGTTTAACCTTTATTCTTAATATGTAGAGCATAGGGAGTACAAGCTGCAAACAAAATTTAATGAACTTATAAGAGCGTCAAAATTGAAAAAAATTGAACCATTCTTAATTTTGTAACCGGTAGATATTTTTCAGTTTGTTTTCTTATACTGGATCTTTCGAGGCTTTCGGTTTATGATTCTCTTCAAAATTACACTTAAAGTTTTTTGACATTTTGAACATATTTAAGATTATACTTACGTGTCCCGTAAAACTGTGACGTCAGAGACACGTCTAGGATGTATTGATCAATGAAATCACACGATTCCTAAGGTCTCTGACGGCAAAGTTATATGGGACACGTAGGTATAATCTTAGATATGTTTTGTTCGAGGATGCAAAAAATTCGCGGTTTTTATTTGAAATTTAGCTTAGGTAGCTTTTTTTTTAGGTCAGCCCACCCTTTGTCCCCATGCATTTTTTAACAAAGCAAGATATTTCCAAACGGATTTCTGCAACCAACAGCCAATAAAAAACTTAACGACCAAAATTTTTGGATTTTTTTACCGGAAGTCCGGTAATACCGGAAATCGACCGGTGAAAATTTAAAATGACGATTCTAAGAAAACTGCCCTTAGTTTAAATTCGATATTTTGGTAACTTTTTTTAGAACACCCAGCTGAGTTTTTCCACTGCCATTTGAAAACGGAACAAGATATTCACAAACGGATTTTTGCATCTAACAGCCAATAAAAAAATCTAAGACCAAAATTTTCTTTGATCTAAGATGCAAAAATACGTTTGTGAAATCCATCTTCTTCCGTTCTCAAATGGAAAAACTCAGCTGGGTGTTCTTAAAAAGTAGTTACCTTAGGTACCGTTTTTTTAATAGAACCCAATTCGTTTTTCTCTCCTTCAACCGGTTGACCGGTAATCAACCTTTGAAATCACCAGGTTTACCCTAGGGCAAATAAGGAGAATTTTTGAAAAATATTTTTTCTTCACAAATAAATAAAATTAAATATGTTGTTCTTTACAGCGTTATGTTAATCAATACCCCATAAATAAAAAAAAGACAACCGATTATTCTCAAAAAACATACTTTCGATCCAAAATAAGACCAAAAAGCAGCTTTTGTAGCACTAAGGGGTATCTGTTCTGAGAGAACTAGACTAGATAAGCACAAACGGTTTTTTGCATCTTAATCGAATCTTGGATAACCAGGAATTTTTTCTTTTCTCCGTGATTACCGGTTCACCGGTAATTCGCAAAAAAACGTTTTTTAGTGTTGTTGGTCATTTTGAGCAATTTCAATGACTGATTTCCCGTCAACGTGATCAACTGGAAGCAAAAAAACAATTCTACCGCATATTCTTTTTCGAAGGTTCACATGCCCAGAAAACCATTTGTCGCTATGCTTGTCTAGTTCTCCCAGTCGAAAATCACAATGGGCCAACTTCGAAAAAAAACGACTTCTACTGAGATTGACTCTATGAACTTCCAGTTTAAAAACCGTCATTTACCGGCTTGCCCAGGAAAAAAATCAAAAAAAATTTTCTGGTCGCCACAAATTTACCTTGGCTACACATGAGCAGAAACCCGTTTGTTCTATACTCTGGTATCGGTAATTCGAGAAAAATGACTGAAGGTAGGTGGGTTCCTATCAAGAAAAAGCTACTTAATACTTAGCTAATAAAACTCCAAGACGCAAATTTTTTGTTTTTTTACAGATGTCGTTTACAGGAAATGACGTAAAGATCTAAAAAGACGATTCTGAGAACACCACACAATCATTCGAAGCTACTTTTTTTGCCAGTTAGTACAACTTTTTGTCAGAGATTTTTTGGATGCCAATCTTTGATATTTTCTTCAAATCATGATGAGGAAAGAATAGACGAGACGATCGAGCAATCTAAACAAAAACCAATTTTATACGTTTCAAACGTTCACAGCAAAGTCATCGAAGAAGACCTCCGAATGATTTTTTCGCCATTTGGTGACATTAAAAAAGCGGTTTTAATTCGAGATTACGTAACCGGTAAACATAAGAGTTACGCTTTTGTAGAATTTACTACAGTTAAAGCAGCACAAGATGCCACAGAATCAATGAATATGTTTGAGCTAAATGGGAAACAGATTAGGGTCGGGAGAGCTATGTTCCCGCCTCCCCAAATAATTAATAGCGGACCAGAAACAAACTTTCAGAGAACTTCGACTGCAATGGTAAATATATGTTATGGGAATAAATTTTTGAGTCAACTTTTTTAAAAATGTTAATTTTTTCTATGAAATGTGCGGAAAACAGCAACTGCTTACAAGTAAAATTCAAATTTACAAAATTTTAAATCATATTTTTTGACCAGAAACGATCAAAAACAGAAATTTTTACCTAATTTTTCAGTTTGAACAACTTAAAAAAAGTACAGCGTGAGTCTTTTCGATTTCCCCCTTTTTTACCCAGACGGCTAGACAGCCAAAATCTTAAGCAAAGTATAGGCAATTTTGGCTGTCTACCCGTCTGGGTAAAAAAGAGGAGAAATCGAAAAAACTCANGCTGTAAATATATTTTTTTTAAATCTAATTTTAGGAAATATCATCAAGTTGTCTATAAAAACAAAATGGACGAATTTTCATGCGCCTTAGTCGTGCAAACATTTGGCTTACATTTTTAGCTTGATTTATGGCAGAATTAATTTTGATATTTGACACTTCCCAGGGAGTCAAATTACACCTTTTTTAGCTTCGCAACTGACATACCTTCTTAATGCGTACATACTTTTAGGGATAGCTTCGGGAAAGAAATTTTTGACATTTGACGCCTTCCAGACTTTTAACTTTTAGTGTATTCATAAATAAACTACGTTTTAATATGGCAATAAACTTTCAGAATTTATTTTCAAAAAGACCACGGAAAATATTTTGTCGTATAAAAACGTATTAATTAGAATAAAAAAGTGAACTTTGAGCCGTTGATAGGTGTCAAATGTCAAGCGCCTAATTCGTGAAAACATTTAGCTTGTATTTTTAGCTCTCTGGCGCCATTTTAGATCTTCTATAGCATAATTCGTCTATTAGGACAAAACACCGGTTTTGTACTTAAAACTGTAGCACACTTTTAATTCGTCAAGTATATCTAAAAAGCGACATGTTCATGATAATGCGGCTGAATTTCCGCATTATATTATCTTTATAATCTCGAAATATACTGTTTAGACTATACAGTATGAGTAAATTAAAACAAAATTAAAAAAATATTTACTAATAAGTTTTCGGGACTTAAAAAACGGCGGCGGTATCTTCAGCATAGAATTTGTTTTCTGAAATTGCATAAAAAGCGCAAAAAATCAACTCTCATTCGTTTTCTTGTCAATAACAAAAGTTTATATATATCGCCACAGTGTTAACTGTGCATGATTACAGCGAAATATAAAGTGGAGGCCAACAATTTTAATATTTTCTTGGAAATTTTTATGTTCAAATAATTTTTGGTAGATAACAAATTAAATTTTTGGTTTGTTTTGCAATTGAAAAAAATAAAAATCTATGCTAAAGATACGAAGTATACATTTTTGGTCAACTTTTTTTCTCCTATCTTTTGCTATGAAAAATGCGTAGGCGGACAAAGTCTTCTAAAAAACGTGTGAAACATAAAGTTGGATGTCCAAAGAATACAAAGCCTCAATTTATTTTTTCACCATAAACCAACCGGTTTCAATGCAAAAATGAAAAATCAAATCATGAAATATTTCGTAAATTTTTATTCTACTTGTAGTGCGGATTTCCGCTTACGCACTTTTCATAGCAAAAGATAGGCATTTTAAAAAATCTCGACCCAAAATTTATACTCCTAAAGATACCTTCACTTAAAAACCAATAAACAAGATTATTTATAAACATGTTTAATTCGAACGCTAATAAAGACGGTCCTATAAGTTTTCATATATTTTTGGAAAAAATAATTTTAGATTTTTTTGGATACACAATATATTTTTCAAAAAAGAATTTGACAATTTTTTTTTAAGCGTACGAAGCAGTGTTCTGAAATGAGATCGGGATCAAAATCCCGCGTCCGGGTCGGGATAGGGACGGCATTGAAATTTTTACTTAGGTCGGGACTGGGATTCAAGTTGAAAAGTTGGTTGGGATCGGAATTTCGAGTGTTTTTACGATGTCCGTGGTAGAACATTATTTTGAAAACCATAACTATCTAATAGATAGTATCTATTGACATTTTTTTACACTTTATAGACGAATATTAGACTTTTAGGGATTGACAACAATGAGACTCGGGATCGAGACGGGAGAAAAATATGGATCGGGACGAGACCGGGATTGAAAACAGTCATAAAATAAATATTTCAGGCTCTTACAGAATGTGGAGAAACGGCGGATTATGCAGCAATTGGCGCCCCTGGGGTAGTTATCCCACGACTTGCATTAGAACTATAAAAACTGATAATTTCTGTCTGTAATACATATCAATTTTATGGTAAATTCTTGCTCGGATTATATCCTTACCGCATTTAAAACCTGGTTTTCATTTATTATTAGATAAGGGCTCTTCAGAAAGAACGGAAATTAAAAAAAACACGGGACAAACGGTGCACCAGATTTCGCATGAAAACTTTTTTTCAAAAATTTAAATGGAATTGCATAAGATTGAAATTTTAAAAAAATTTGTAAAAAAGATTATTTGAATTTTTTGTTCGCAATTTTCAAATTACCCTGAGGTAGCTTTTTTTACCCTCTGGAAATCAAACGGTAAAAGATATCGGGAAACGGTTTTTTGCATCGGATAGCCAAGAAAATTTTATCCGTAAATTTTTGTTTTCGACCGGTTAATCAGCAAAAAATCGTTAATCTGATAAGTAAAAAAAGTGCTCTTTACCCTACCAGATGGTTTCCGGTGCCAACAAAAATATTTCCAAAAATTTCCCTCTTACAAAGTTACCAAGATGCCTTTTCCAAAATTCTCCTCTTTTTCCTTCTACGGTTTTTTCTGGAGAGGGGTAATTCCATTAAAAAAAAGTTACCTGAATAATTTCAATCTTTAATTCTATTTTTTTGTCAGTTTGTAATATATTATATATCGACATTGGGATCATAAAAAACTC
>SCLH01063006.1:4578-18230 GCA_004367855.1 Oikopleura vanhoeffeni
ATTATTTGTAAGGCTTTTCCGGAGCCTGACACAAAAAAATAAGAAAAAATAATGAAAATTGAAGGAGTAGGTACGAACTGCGTGTTTTTTTAAGAAGCTTTTTAAAAGCGTAGGTGTTGGCGTAAGTGGAACTGTATCAGATTACAGTTAAATTCAAACTTACCGCGGAGATTGGTTTTGTTAGTGACAAATGTTTTTGGAATATCACTTTTGCTAGTTTGGCGGGAAATGGCCTCGGAAGAGGCTCAAATTTGCGACACCCACTCCCTTAAAGCATCAGTTAAGGTGAAAAAAAAATTCAAAGTTATTAAGGCCGTTGTACAAAAAAAGCCGATGTCCTAGTTTCGGGGATCGTTGTACAGATAAGGCAATTGTACGGGTAAGGTAGGGTGCGCATTAGAAAATGCGTTCTAAAAACCCTCATTTTCAGCAGTAACTTGAATTTTGATAATGATAAACTTAATTTGTTCGATTTTTTATGATGACTACGGTTAAAGTAGTACTGTACTCACAAGAAATTTTGCTATGTTATAAAAAAACTGTTTTTCGAAAAATAAAATCCTCGAAAAAAATTTGCGGCATTTTGACAAAAAAAAGTGTCGGCGGAAGATTCTTAATTTGCTCTGAAAAATTTTCCCAGCCTTTCTCAGGTCCAATTTTTCATCTTAACTATGTCAAATTTTCGGAAGAACACGAAAAACGTATAAGCTAACCTTACTAGAGTCTGCCGCAAGATGCAACCGGTAATTTAAACCAATAACCGGTATTTTTACCGGTACAAAATCCGATTTTTCATTTTTTTCTATTTTTCTTATTTTTTGCCTTTGAATTCTGCTCAAGATTTTTCCCGTTTTTCGTTGATATCGGCGGGTTTGAAAGTTAGAAATTTGCCCGCTGCACATCCTGGGTAAAAGCCCTTGTCCGGATAAGGTCCCCGGTTCTCCTGGTCCAAACCGTCCTATCTCTTTAATTAAGATCCGAGAATTACCGTGGTTAAACACGTCAGTATACTTTTGTTGACATACCTTTAATCTGACTATAAAAGGCCAATTAACTCCAGCAACAGATCCATTGACAATTTTCCCATTTGATTCGATAAATCTTGAATTAGTTAATGGAGTCGGATTTTTGCAAACTAGACCAGATGGCAATAAAGTTTTCGTTTTTAAATTAGCCAGTGCAAAATTTTTTGCTAGAAATATGATTTATTTGATATCATCATTAACAAATTATAAGTTGATTTTTACATTTCTAGTGTCAGTCTAAAATAAGCAGAAATTTTGCAAAAGTCAAATTATTGAGACATCACATTCACTGAAGTTATGTTAATCATTTAATGAAGAAGCAAAATTTAAATTTCGTTTTCTTTCTATTTTTTCTAAATTTTATATCTTGATTTTGACGAAGTTATCGTATGATTCATACGGTATGAAGCAAGCTTAAATTCGGTTGTTGCATCTACCTGGCGCCAAAAATAAATTATAAAAAACTACAAAATTGAGACACCTTCGATAGCAAACCACATTTTTTGGAATGGTTCTTCTTTATATAGTAAAAAATAAAGATCTGGATAAATCCGATGAAACTAAAAACCTTCAAGAGTACTTTTGATTTAAGAAAAAAAGTTTACCATTAAGAAAAGTGAGATGAGACAAATCTACCTTTAAGTGTTAACTTGTTAACGGGAATGGTTGACACTTTTTACAATACGTTTTTTGGTTGTATCCGAAAATTTTTGGGTTCGAATGAATCATCAAAAACAGCAAAGCTAAAGATTTTGCCAGGTGATTTTATTCAATCTTCATAATTATTGGGCAAATCAGAACAAATTCATAATGTCGAGGAATTTGTTTGCCTATGAATTATCAAAAAATCCATGAAGTAAACGTTCAACCGAATTGCCCTGAAATAGAAATTTCAACAGAACCGGTTCTCACAAAATTTCAATTTTGTCAGTTTTCTAAACTCGTAGAACATACATAATATTCATCACGTGATGAATTGGATAGATTCAATTTTCATTAAAATCAATCGAAATTGTTCTTGGGAAAACCCGAACTTTGAAATATTGAAAATGTGGTCGAAAATGCGATACATTTTGATTTCAATGTTGCTTAGATCTTTTTGTTAAATTTGACATTTTTTACCATTTTAAAAGTTGATTTTTGGACGAAATTTGTTATCTAACAAATTTTGTCTGAATAAGATACCAAGAAATCGCAACAAAAATAACTTCTAAGTTACTTTTTATCTTTTTCTGACAAAAATCTCCCTGCTGGCCTTTTTTTGCCACTTTATTAGACAAAATTTTTATATTATTCGGCTTTTGAAAACGACTCATCGAATGAAGTTTTCAGATTGCTAAAACTGAGCGCAAATATCTAGTGGATGATCAAATTAAAAACATTTGTCCGAAATTCGGACTCCGAATCGGATTATTTTTTTCGGAGATTACTGAAATTGTTTAATTATCAGTTTTTGTTAAAAAAAATGAAACCAATAGTCTGATTCGGTCCATTTTTTACAATTTATTTTTCTCTAAATATTGTGCTCAGTTTGAGCTATCTAAGAACTCAATCGGATGAGTCGTTTTCAAAAGCCAAATAATATAAAAATTTTGGCTAAAAAGTGGCAAAAAACGACCAGAGTGATTACCAGACGCATTTTAATTGGCCTCGAAGGATTTTCGGTTTTATAAGAACCAACTTTTCCCGGTTAATTTTGTTCTCTGTAACTTTATTTATTCGGGTTTATTCGTGCGAAAATATTGTCATTTTTAACGATTAATGCAAGTTTTTCGTAAAATCTTCTGATTTTCTGTTTGTTTTCTCTGATATTTTTTCTCATTCAGGAACTTACTGTCGTCATTTCTTTCACTAGCTAACTTCTGAAAAAATCCTGGTCCAAGGCCAGAAACCGTAGCTATCGCACATCCGTATAATAACAGAATTCTCATTACAATTTTTTCAAGCTGAACAGAATATAAAGTCGAATCTATATATCTCAAAAACTCCTTAATGCATAAAATTCTGTTCTCTAAATGTCGGACCCTGTGATAGAAATGCCACTGTGGGAGTTATTATGAGCAAAAAATAGGCGATATTAAATGAAAATTAAGTTGGTCGATTAAGCCCACTAGAGGGCGTGTTAATACCAGAGGAAAACCGACAAAAAAGTTCGGACATGCGAAAATTTTGATCAAGTGAAATTTATTACATATTTCGAAACAACTTGTCTTTGAAATTTTGCCCTAGTGATACAAATACGTCTCTGAGAAAATTTCAAATTTTTTGGTCATCTGAGGTAATTTATGTAAATTTAATTAAATATAATCTTGACTCAAACATTATGGTATTGGCAAATATTTTGAAGTTAATGTCACTTTTTATTCAGTTGATACACCACTCATACCGTTATAATTTAGACGAAAATATTCCAGCAAACGCTGATGAATAGGAAAATCCACAAACCATCATCAGTTATTTATGGTCAAACTTGCCCGATTTCACACGAAAATTTGATTATCAATAACTTCTAGTCTGTTTTTCAATTGAATGAATTTTTGCATTAATTCAACAATAAAAAAAAATAAAATAGGCAAAACGAACCAATAAAAAATAATTAATGCAAACATTTTTCATAGATCTTGCGATAATATCCCTTTAAAAAGTAGGTGTGGACAGAAAGGCGCAGTAAGGATCATTTTCGATATCCCTGAAACACATTAATGATGATCTATGAATGTGCGGGTTAAGGAGTGTTAGGAGGACCAATTGTGAGGGCCACTCCTGAGGCCGCTCCTAACACTTCTTAACCCGCACAGTCATGGATCATCATTAATGTGTAACAGGGATATCGAAAATAATCCTTACTGCGCCTTTCTGTCCACGCCTACCTGTGACGCCTGGTCAGCCATTCAGAGCCAGCCATTCAGAGCGGCCAGCTATTCGGAGCGCCAGCCATTCAGAGCGCCATTCAGAACGTCACTACCTACACTACAGGTAGGCGTGGACAGAAAGACGCAGTAAGGATCATTTTCGATATACTGTATATCATATACAGCCGTTATTTTTTTGTGCGCTTTACAATCTCACAAATGCGGCATGTAATTTTTTTTTTGAGTTACTATTTCTATGAAATATAAAAGATTATAAATAATCTTATTATTATATAAAATATTAAGAATGTNGATGTTTCCGAGAATTAAACTCGAGAATAAATATACTTATCTGACACAAAATAGTACCCGGTCGACGTTGAAAATTTTGGCCAAAGTTAGTGGTTTTGGAAAATTTGAACTCGAACAAATTTTACCTGGAAGCGTGTTTTTTTTTGTTCTGACCGTAATCACCTGAATTTTACGATGAAAATTAAAACTCCATTGTAGCAAGATCACAAACTCGTTCAAATTTTCATTTTGCCTTGTGAGACAGAGCGCATTATAGTGGCTCAAGCATACTAAACACCCAAAAAGAGCAAAAAACAATATCGTAGAATCGTTTCTTTCAAAACACATAATGTGATACACATTATAAAAGATTTTGATGCGACCCCAAAAATATTATTCTATTTTTCTCTGGAATTGACCTGGAATTAATACTGAGTGATGCAATTCTATTTTTGGATATTTAGTTCAAATATTATGGAGGATTGATTTATTTGGATTTTCGGCTATGCTTTACTTCTGAAAAACTTATTTTAATTTGGGTTTCAGTATATTTTCCATAAAAAATATTATTAGTATAAATGCAATTAAGCGATCAAAAATTGTCCACACTGTTACTGATAACTATATTTACCTCCAAATAATAACAAAAGTGTAACCATCTGGTTTTATTTGGAAAAATAAGCGTTTTATTCAGAATGTGATTTTTTCAATCAAAATTTTTGACTAATTTAGAAAATAACTGATTGATTTGATTTATGAACAGATTTAATCGACAAAATTATGACGTAGACCAGATACTTGTGCAATCGTTTTCAAAAGAAAAGTAATTTGTCAAGACAACTGTGACATTGTTTTACTGTGATATGATATACTTTGCTTTACTGACTTTATTTTCCAGAACTAAAAATCAATCTGGTTTAATAGTCGGAAATTCTACCGTCCGCCACCTTACTTATATGCTATAAATAGGGTTCGCAGCGGTCAAAATTCTGAGTTTTAAATAAAGAAAATTTGACAAAAACGAAGAAATATATATATGTTTTCATTTCATAATATAGCAAATTTTTGAGTCGGTGTCTAGTGTAACCATTTGGGTACACTTAGCACGCTGCGTGCTTTCTGTACCCAAATTGGTCTGAATTAAAAATTGTATTTAAGAATTGAGTTTATTATGCTCAAACAAAAATTAGTGCTGAAATGAGGGTTTTTTGAAACTCACTTTGTGCCCACTAAATGCTTCAAAATAAATTTTTGCTCGGAATCGTTTTTTTTGATGGCGATAACCCCTTGATAGCAAAGAATTTTATCAACAGTTTTAGTTTAGTCTGTAGGGTTCCCGCTGCGCACCCTAGATATTTTTTCTCTGTTTAATAATTTATTTGTCTTTTTTGACAGGTAGATTCTCCGTGTAGATTTGACACAAGAGAACTACGATGGTTAACTATTATTTTTGAAAACAGTTTCAGTAGATTATTTTCATTTATTTTCTTATTATAAAGAAATTCCATAAAATAAATAAAAAAGTTTGATATTTACATATAATAAAAACTTTATATTAAAAATATTATTAACCTTGAAATAGTATAATATTTTCCCTGAAACACACATTGGTAATAGCTAGGGTGCGGCTAGGGCACCCGGTGCGCAGCGTTTTAACTGCAGTAGTTCTGATGCCATATTTTTAGCTAATTTTATCAATATTCCGACAATAGATTGTTGATTGGGTGATAATTGGCAGACAACTTGAGCATTAGGCGTGATCTTATGGGCTGTTAAATTTCCATAAGTAATGTCTAAGTTATTCCCGTTATGATATTTATATGCAATGACATTTAAAAAAACTTAATTAAGCATCATTCTGATGAAATATCTCAGATTTGTTAGCAAAATGCCAATACTAAAGAATTTAAATGCTTACCAAAGAAACTCTCTTTCGAGGTTTTCGGTTGACCACTTGAATTCTCATCGGAATTTCGAAATTGAATTTCCGATGTTCAAAGTTCAACGTCTTGAATGTAAAAGTTTTTTGAAAAAGTCTCAACTCTAAGTTAGAATTTGAAAATTGAATAAAAGTTAGAGATTTTTGTACACTATAAGCAATATTTTTTATCTGATTTTCAAAAAAGCAGCAATCTTTTACTTTCGCATTCTAAGTTGAATGTTTCCACGGAGCTACACTTAAGAATATTCGGAAAAATAGCGAGGCGTACTAATACTTGTTTTTTCGCCCCTCATCAAAATAATATAGGAAACAGTAATGTGTTTTTGCTCGCATCGAGATAGTTCATACAGTATGTTTCATACTGTATCAAAAATGATGCCCGAGCATATATCTTTTCCCAAACGGAACTCCATCTCAAAAACGTTTACTATCTCTATAGCGCGTGTTCGAATCCCACTTATGTTGCTTTAACTGATTGTCTTGAGTATAGGCAAGAATGCTTGATATTGGGACCGCTAAATTTGATCGGTTGGAATCACTCAAGCAATCACTTTAAGTCTTAAAACAATCACTTAGACAACATCAGTGGGATTCGAACACACGCTATAGAGATTGTAAACGTTTTTAAGATGGAGTTCCGTTGGGAAAAGGATATAATGTATTCTTTTAAATCGAGATGTTTTTATTTAGAATATTCAGCATGAGTCATAAATTATGACTAAATAATGACCTTTTCAAAATTTTTGACTCATAATCACTTTTTCGATAGAACTCGGATTATCACCTACGCATTTTAGCAACCAATTATTTCGATTTAAAGTCGAACAACACATGAGTAGTCGCTCGGTTGGTAATATTTGCCTGTTGTTGTCGAGATTTAAACTGTATCTCGCATTTTTGTCGTGTAAGTTAAAAACATAATTAATATATTTTTTACTATTTTTGTGATCTCAGAGTTCATTTAGCATGAAAAAAATTCAGATTTCTTTTACGGTTCATTAACGTTTAACTATCCTTATAAACGGTTTAAACTAAACTTTTTGTAATATGTCTCATTTAAAATCTTCAAAATTTCTGAAAAAACACACAACAATTCTTAATATTTTATATAATAATAGATTTTATAATCTTTATATTTCATAGAAATAGTAACTCAAAAAAAAAATTAACATGCCGCATTTGTGAGATTGTAAAGCGCACAAAAAAATAACGGCTGTATATGATATACAGTATATCGAAATGATCCCTACTGCGTCTTTCTGTCCACGCCTACCTGTAGTGTAGGTAGTGACGTTCTGAATGCGCTCTGAATGGCTGGCGGCTCCGAATAGCTGGCCGCTCTGAATGGCTGGCTCTGAATGGCTGACCAGGCGTCACAGGTAGGCGTGGACAGAAAGGGCAGTAAGGATTATTTTTCGATATCCCTGTTACACACATTAATGATGATCCATGACTGTGCGGGTTAAGAAGTGTTAGGAGCGGCCTCAGGAGTGGCCCTCACAGGATTGGTCCTCCTAACACTCCTTAACCCGCACATTCATAGATCATCATTAATGTGTTTCAGGATATCGAAAATGATCCTACTGCGCCTTTCTGTCCACACCAACTTTTTTAAAGGGATATTATCGCAAGATCTATGAAAAATGTTTGTGCATTAATTTATTTCATTAATGTGTAACAGGGATATCGAAAATAATCCTTACTGCGCCTTTCTGT
Organism: Oikopleura vanhoeffeni; assembly: GCA_004367855.1. Taxonomy (NCBI): domain Eukaryota; kingdom Metazoa; phylum Chordata; class Appendicularia; order Copelata; family Oikopleuridae; genus Oikopleura; species Oikopleura vanhoeffeni. The sequence goes on from SCLH01063006.1 coordinate 12,405, forward strand.
CCAAGCCTACCTGTGACGCCTGGTCAGCCATTCAGAGCCAGCCATTCAGAGCGGCCAGCCATTCGGAGCGCCATTCAGAACGTCACTACCTACACTACAGGTAGGCGTGGACAGAAAGACGCAGTAGGGATCATTTTCGATATACTGTATATCATATACAGCCGTTATTTTTTTGTGCGCTTTACAATCTCACAAATGCGGCATGTAATTTTTTTTTTGAGTTACTATTTNTGTGAGGGCCACTCCTGAGGCCGCTCCTAACACTTCTTAACCCGCACAGTCATGGATCATCATTAATGTGTAACAGGGATATCGAAAATAATCCTTACTGCGCCTTTCTGTCCACGCCTACCTGTGACGCCTGGTCAGCCATTCAGAGCCAGCCATTCAGAGCGGCCAGCTATTCGGAGCGCCAGCCATTCAGAGCGCCATTCAGAACGTCACTACCTACACTACAGGTAGGCGTGGACAGAAAGACGCAGTAAGGATCATTTTCGATATACTGTATATCATATACAGCCGTTATTTTTTTGTGCGCTTTACAATCTCACAAATGCGGCATGTAATTTTTTTTTTGAGTTACTGTTTCTATGAAATATAAAACATATTGAAATATTAAGAATGTTGTGTGTTTTTTCAGAAATTTTGAAGATTTTAAATGAGACATATTACAAAAAGTTAGTTTAAACCGTTTATAAGGATAGTTTAACCGTTAATGAACCGTAAAAGAAATCTGAATTTTTTTTCATGCTAAATGAACTCTGAGATCACAAAAATAGTAAAAAATATTATAATTTATGTGTTTAACTTACACGACAAAAATGCGAGATACAGTTTAAATCTCGACAACAACAGCGAAATATTACCAACCGAGCGACTACTCATGTGTTGTTCGACTTTAAATCGAAATAATTGGTTGCTAAAATGCGTAGGTGATAATCCGAGTTCTATCGAAAAAGTGATTATGAGTCAAAATTTTGAAAAGGTCATTATTAGTCATAATTTATGACTCATGCTGAATATTCTAAATAAAAACATCTCGATTTAAAAGAATACATTATATCCTTTTCCCAACGGAACTCCATCTTAAAAACGTTAACAATCTCTATAGCGTGTGTTCGAATCCCACTGATGTTGTCTAAGTGATTGTTTTAAGACTAAAGTGATTGCTTGAGTGATTCCAACCGATCAAATTTAGCGGTCCCAATATCAAGCATTCTTGCCTATACTCAAGACAATCAGTAAGGCAACATAAGTGGGATTCGAACACGCGCTATAAAGATAGTAAACGTTTTTGAGATGGAGTTCCGTTTGGGAAAAGGATATATGCTCGGGCATCATTTTTGATACAGTATGAAACATACTGTATGAACTATCTCGATGCGAGCAAAAACACATTACTGTTTCCTATATTATTTTGATGAGGGCGAAAAAAACAATTATTAGTACGCCTCGCTATTTTTCCGAATATTCTTAAGTGTAGCTCCGTGAAACATTCAACTTAGAATGCGAAAGTAAAAGATTGCTGCTTTTTGAAAATCAGATAAAAAATATTGCTTATAGTGTACAAAAATCTCTAACTTTTATTCAATTTTCAAATTCTAACTTAGAGTTGAGACTTTCAAAAAACTTTTACATTCAAGACGTTGAACTTTGAACATCGGAAATTCAATTCGAAATTCCGATTGAGAATTCAAGGTGTCAACCGAAAACCTCGAAAGAGAGTTTCTTTGGTAAGCATTTAAATTCTTAAGTATTGGCATTTTGCTAACAAATCTGAGATATTTCATCAGAATGATGCTTAATTAAGTTTTTGTTAAATGTCATTGCATATAAATATCATAACGGGAATAACTTAGACATTACTTATGGAAATTTAACAGCCCATAAGATCACGCCTAAATGCTCAAGTTGTCTGCCAATTTATCACCCAATCAACAATCTATTTGTCGGAATTTATTGATAAAATTAGCTAAAATATTGGCATCAGAACTACTGCAGTTAAACCGCTGCGCACCGGGTGCCCTAGCCGCACCCTAGCTATTACTCATGTGTGTTTCAGGCGAAAATATTATATCTATTTCAAGGTTAATAATATTTTTAATATAAAGTTTTTTATTATAGTAAATATCAAACTTTTTTTATTTATTTTATGGAATTTCTTTATAATAAGAAAATAAATGAAAATAATCTACTGAAACTGTTTTCAAAAACAATAGTTAACCATCCGTAGATTCTCTTGTGTCAAATCTACACGGAGAATCTACCTGTCTAAAAAAGACAAATTAATTATTAAACAAGAGAAAAAAAATATCTAGGGTGCGCAGCGGGAACCCTACAGACTAAACTAAAACTTTTGATAAAAATTCTTTGCTATCAAGGGGTTATCGCCATCAAAAAAAAACGATTCCGAGCAAAAATTTTATTTTGAAGCATTTAGTGGGCACAAAGTGAGTTTCAAAAACCCTCATTTCCAGCACTAATTTTTGTTTTGAGCATAATAAACTCAATTCTTAAGTACAATTTTTAATTCAGACCAATTTGGGTACAGAAAGCACGCAGCGTGCTAAGTGTACCCAAATGGTTACACTAGACACCGACTCAAAAATTTGCTATATTATGAAATGAAAACATATATACATATATTTCTTCGTTTTTGTCAAATTTTCTTTATTTAAAACTCAGAATTTTGACCGCTGCGAACCCTATTTATAGCATATAAGTAAGGTGGCGGACGGTAGAATTTCCGACTATTAAACCAGATTGATTTTTAGTTCTGGAAAATAAAGTCAGTAAAGCAAGGTATATCATATCACGTAATACAATGTCACAGTTGTCTTGACAAATTACTTTTCTTTTGAAAACGATGCACAAGTATCTGGTCTACGTCATAATTTTGTCCGATTAAATCTGTATCATAAATCAAATCAATCAGTTATTTCTAAATTAGTCAAAAATTTTGATGAAAAAATCACGATTCTGAATAAAAACGCTTATTTTTCCAAATAAAACCAGATGGTTACACTTTTGTTATTATTTGGAGGTAAATATAGTTATCCAGTAACAGTGTGGACAATTTTTGATCGCTTAATTGCATTTTTATACTAAATAATATTTTTTATGGAAAATATACTGAAAACCAAATTAAAATAAGTTTTTCAGAAGTAAAGCATAGCCGAAAATCCAAATAAATCAATCCTCCATAATATTTGAACTAAATATCCAAAAATAGAATTGCATCATCAGTATTAATTCCAGGTCAATTCCAGAGAAAAATAGAATTAATATTTTTTGGGGTCGCATCAAAATTCTTTATAATGTGTATCACATTATGTGTTTGAAAGAAACGATTCTACGATATTTGTTTTTGCTCTTTTTGGGTGGTTTAGGTATGCTTGAGCCACTATAATGGCTCTGATCTCACAAGGGCAAAATGAAAATTTGAACGAGTTGATGATCTTGCTACAATGGAGTTTTAATTTCATCGTAAAATTCAGGTGATTTACGGTCAGAAACAAAAAAAAACACGTTCCAGGTAAAAATTTTGTTGAGTTCAAATTTTCCAAAACCCTAACTTTGGCCAAAATTTTCAACGTCGACCGGGTACTATTTTGTCAGATAATATTTTATCTCGAGTTTAATTCTCGGAAACTGAGCCCCAAATAGGTCAGAGGCCCCATGTCGCTCTTTAGCGCTCGTTGACCTGACCCAGAAAATCGCCGTGGCATCATGCTGGCATGCCGTGCTTTGTTACGGTTGAAATATCAAAAATCCTGCAGATGCGTCGAATTTTATCATGACGTCACAATAAAATACAGAGTCAAATGATTTGACTCAAATCACACCACACGATTGTCAAGAATCCTGTGATTCATTGGTCACTTTCTCTTCTTTCATGACGTAGTGATAAAATTCGACGCAAACGCAGGATTTTTGATGTAATAGGGCGAAGAATCTTCGCCGAATAGTTAAAAACTTTTACACTTACGTTTGCATGATTATGTTATAAAATCCATCTTGTCTTTTCTTCATCGGTGAAGATATCTCCATTTACTACTAGTCTCTAACCAGAGTCTAGTCTCATGATGCGAGTCTCATCTCTACTACTTTTCAGCGGATCTCTTCATCGCGAAATAGTTTTAAAGAAGCCAGAAATTCTGGCCCAGAATATAAAACAATTTCAAACTCCAAAAATGACATAAAATTCGAGTTTTATTACAAATAACTTATTTGAAATAAGTAAAAAGATTGAAATCTCAGAGTAAATTGGGTGGATGAATCTAGAAGCAGAAATCGAAAAACGAGCAGAAATGTGAAGAATGACAGGTTCTCGAATCGCGAAGTAAAATTGCCGTCGTAATACCCCCTTTACAGAAGGGGGCAATTTTATAGTGAAATAAGTTTATAAATTTAAGAAATATTTTAATTTTAAAAGATATTTTCGTAGGAGATTTCTAAAGAATTGAAATCTAAGACTGACAGCAAAAGTTTAAAATAAATGGTCCATTTAAAGTTAGAAATTTGCCCGCTGAGCTCCCTAATGATAGTCTATGAATCATAGACTATGATTCATAGTCTATGAAATAAAAATTAATTAAGGCTTAAAACGACTAACAACGAAATATAATCGATAGTGAAATGTATACAGTGGGAGGAGTATTGCCGGTCCAATATCGCCCAATTTGCTTATATTGCCGCAAACCTACGCAATTTAATGATTTTTAATTAAATTCCTGCCAGAGCCATATGTCGTAGAAATTGCGTGAGAGTTTAACATTTATTTACAAATTACTAATAATGCGTCATAAATGACGTCATATTGGAAAATGGAAATTCCCGAATCAATTTTTTGGAATCTTACAGCAGAGTGCGGCGTATAGGTACATGTTTTACGCCAAAAATAGCGTAGGTTGCGTAGGTTGTTGCGTGGATTGCGTAGGTTTTTGCCTGGGTTGCGTATAGGTTTGCGGAGACTTACGTAGGTTTTTGCGTGGGTTTTACCTATACGCCGCGCTGCACCCGCAATGTTGTATTTGATTGCGTTCGATGAAGTACGTTATTCTACACGCATTTAAGTTAAAATTGTTATCCTTTTGTGAAATCCAAATAGAATTAAAAAATATTTCAAATTATGACGTCATTTGGAACACCAACGCGTTTTTCATTTGGAAGAAAAAGTTTATTTCTGTCCCGATTTTTTGGGCCAAAAAATTGAGATTTCGTACTTTAACAGCTCAGTACAAGAGTAAGACATAACATGTGTTATAAGTTATAACTAACGTGTTATAACACAACCATAAATACAATCTTGAAATATTTTTTGCGCTTGAAACGGCGAAAAAATAACTTTGTCACAGACCTACAATTTAAATGCATGATAGGGTTTGCAATTTTATCTCCATAAATAATGTTTGAAATTTTATACGAGGAGCCGTTCAAAAGATATTTCTTCATATTTTTTTTAATTTTGACTTTTTTTTTATAAAATTTCTTGTGTGAAAACGATACATGATATCAAAATCTGAGGAAGCCATTTTTTGGAAAGCATCTGATGATACTTTCGATATAAGTTTACTTGTTCTGCAGTTTCAATCGGAAGTTATATTTTCTTTGAATGATTTTTGTAAAATTCCAAACAATGAAAAAATTAGAACTCAAATTAAGCCACCTAAGACAAATCGAGCAAGGGTAGAACATAAAAAGGGACTGATTTTGAGTAACCAGCTGATTTGAAGTATTTTTGCACATTTTTCTGCGTATATTTTGACCCGCGGGCCGCAGGGATATATGAATGATAGTTTGTAGACGATCAAGATTACATATTTC
>SCLH01063007.1:4571-26745 GCA_004367855.1 Oikopleura vanhoeffeni
AACTTTTTCACTCAGTTTATACAAAAATAAAATTCGACCAATTAGAAGCCAGGATTTTTCTGGTATTTTTGAAAATGATCGTTTCTTCGATATCTTCTATAATTTTAAGCATAAAAAACTCAAACTGATACAATATGATGCCGAAACCATCTTTGATTATATAATGGTATAATGGAGCCCTGAAAAAATCAATATCAAATATTGTGAAGCAGATTTTGAAAAGATGCCAAAAATTTCCGTTATTTTGGCATTTTGGACGTCATGCCAAAATTTTTTTCTAGTTTTTTGGCATGTGATATGTTCGCCTTGACGAGAGCTATATTTATGTAATAGTCGCGAAATTTCCGCAACGCGATTCAGCAGTGATTTATGGCAAAATGACGTAATTTTCTTAAAAAATGGCATTTTTCTATATTTGGAACGCCAGTATCTTCTAAAATAATGGTTCAAAAAAAATAAACTTCTCAGTGTTGGAATTGCAAGATTTAAACAAACAGGACTTTAGCAATAATTCTCATTTTTGGTGAGGTCGATTTTTGGGCCTATGAGAACCCTTGCTTTTTTCGAAATTTGAAAACAAAATTGGGATCTCCAAATTTTTCTACACAAAATGTACTTTTCCGTTTATTCATAACTATCACATAACTCAAATGACTCATTTGCTGTAACACCCTAGGCTGGGTCTCAAACCACTGCCTGATGCGAGAAAAACTGGTTAGATTGTAATTTTCTGGACGATAATTTATTGGATCAAATTTTTTGATATGACTTTGAAACGTCAAAGAAAAAAAATGACCCGCACGGGGTCATTTTACATTGCAATTGTTAAAAAATTTCATTTACATTTCAAATATCTAAAAATTATTAAATTTTTGTGATATGGCCCCGTTCTGCCCAGTTTAAGCATGTATACCTTCAAACAAAGATATCTTGTTTCACATAAAAACTTAACAGTTGATGACGGCAGCAATCGCTATGAACCATTTGATAGAATTTATATGACGGTCAAATTTTGGTCTATCTGAAATTTAATTCTTCAATTTATGGTCAAACTAATACTGCGAAACATTATTATGTTTGATTGATTAAAATTCCAAAAATGGCAATAATTGTAAAAAACATCCGATTTTCTATATCACCCTCCTAGTTGTTGAAACGGTTGTTCGCAGAGTAACAATAGATGGCGTTGTATATTTTGTATAAATCACTGTTTTGAAAGTCACTGTTGGTGTTCCTGTAATGTTAAAAGTACTTATTGGTGTTGTTCGAATTGTTGTAGGAAATGAAATTATACTTGTCGGGAAAAAAGTTGGAGAAGTAGTTAAAATTGTTGTTATCGGAAATGTAGGTCCTGTGATTATTGTAGTTCGTTCTGTTTGATAAATTGTCGTGGGAGTTGTTAAAACTTTTGTAGTTATCGTTGGTTTTCTCGTGGTTGCGGTGATTTCAGGATAGCTGATCGTGACATTGGACACAGTTGTAAGTGTGGTGACAGGAACAGTGGTACTTGTGTAATATTTTGTAGTCGCGTTTGTGTAATATTTCGTGATAGTTTTTCCTGTTCCTACGGTCGTAAAAATCGTTGTTCTAGTCCCAGTGGTAACTGTTTTTGGTTTCGTTGTTTCAATTTTACTTGTTGTAAATGTTATTGTTTCAGTAGAAGGCTTTGTTGTGTTCAAAAGTGTTGTTGTTTCAGTACCGAAAATTCTTGTAGTAGGTTTCGTTGTTGTTATTATTGCACTTGTAAAAGTTGGGGAAGTCAAACCTGTTATTGTTTTTCCAGTGACTGTTGTACCACTAATTGTGGTAGTAGTCGTTGTTGTCCCAGTTACCGGGCTGACATAAGGTGTTGTATAATTAATGAAATGCCGAGTTGTTTGTTCTGGAAATGTGATAAAAGAAGTTGTTCCGGTGGTTGGTTGAGTTGTTCCGGTTATCCGAGTGGTTGTTTCAGTCGACAATGTCGTACTTATAGTAGATGAAGTTTCTGTTATTTGTGTAGTTCCCACCGGAACCGTACCAGTTGTGAAATTACCAGTAAATGATGGTTTTGTTGTTGTTGTTAAAATTGATGTTGTCACCGGTTTTGTTGAAGTTGTTGTCAAACTAGATGTTCCCACTGGAGCTGTACGTGTTGTTGAAGGAACCGTGTAATTTGTGGTTAGTGTAGTGCTAGAACTGGGAGTTACTCCAGGAGTTCCGGTTGAAATTTGGCTCGTTAATTTGATTGTTTGACCAGTCAATGATTGTGTTGTTATATTTGTTGTATATGTTTTTGGAGTTGCTGTTAAATTTTGAGTTGTTGAAGTCAAATAAGGCGTCACTATTTTGAGTGTTGTCGTTTCATATAAAGTTGTGGTAGGAACTAATGTTTTTACGGTGAAAGATGTAACTGTTCGAGGCAACGTTGTAAGAAGTATTGTCTCAGTTGGAACTGGAGAAGTTCCGGTATGTGTTAATAAAGGATAAGTCACAGTTTTAATTGGAGTAAAAGGTATTGTTTCAGTAGCTGAAATGGTTTCAGTTTTTGATGTATACACAATAGTTTTAGTGCTTAATTTTGTTGACTCGGTGAACTGTGGTGTTGTTTTGAAAGTAGTGATTTTCATTTCACCAGTTGTTGAACCAATTTCTGGTGTGGTGATTTTTGTAAAAATTGGTAGTGATACAGTTTTCGTTATTCTGGTTGTACCAGTCTGGAAAATTGATGGTGTCGTCGTTGATGTTGTTATTTTAGTGCCAGTTGTTGTTGTGGTTGATGCTCCTGTTGTGGTTGTTTCCAAAGCTTCAGTTGTTGGTGGGGTTAAAACTCCCGTGGTAGTTGTTTTTAGAGTACCAATTCTTGTTGTTGTAGATATTCCTGAAGTTCCAGTTCTTAGTGGAGTTGAAACTTCTGTAGTAGTTAATCCTGGGGTCCCAGGTGTTGTTTCGGAAACTATTCCTGTTGTGGTTGTTCCTGGACGTCCAGATGTTTTTGCAGTGAAAGTTCCTATAGTTTCAGTTGTTGGCGAGGTTAATACTCCTGGTGTTCCAGTTGTTGTCGGAGAAAAGAGTTGTGGAGAAGTTTTTTCCGGGGTTCCAGTGGTTGTTGTGGTTAGTGTTCCTTTTGTGGTTGTTCCCGTTATACCGGTAGTTGTTGTGGTTGTTCCTTCAGTTCCAGTGGTAAGTGAGAAAATAGGTTTCGTTGTCAGAGTCGCTGATTTTAAAGCAGTAACGGTTATTAGAGGCGTCAAGCCAGTTGTGAAATTGGCTGGTTTGGTCGTAAACACAGATGGTGTGACCGGCCCTGTGGTTGGAACTGTACCTCTACTAATTGTTGATATTGTACCAGTTTTTGATGTTTTTGTGGTCAATTCCGTAACAGTTGGCGCAATCGGTGTTGTTTTCGGCTTGGATGAAGTTGTTATACCAGATGTACCCACCGGAGCTGTTGGCGTACTAGGAGTCATTGTGTAATTTGTTGTGAGAGTGATGCTAGGAGATTGACTGACCGTTCGGGTTCCTTCAAAAGTTCTAGGTGGAGTTTCGGTGTAAATTGGGGTTGTTCCCGTTATCGATGGAGTTGTTGTTATACCGGAAGTGCCTATTGCGGCTGTATGTGAAGTCGTACTGCTTGTCGGTCCAGTAACAGTTTGAGTTTGTGAAAAAAATTCAGGTTGAGTTTCGGTAGTAATTTGACCGGCTGTCACAGTTGTTTCTGCTTCGGTGAAGAATTTCCTAATCGAAACAGTTGACGTAACACCAGTTGTAGCCACTGGAAAAGTTTGATTAATCGTAAAAAACGGAGACACGGTCACATTTTTTAAGGTTGTCGTTTCAAGGATAGGTGTTGTGATTGTGAAATGCGAAGACTTACTTGTTTCAAACTCGCCAGTTATTGACGTTCTTTCAGTTGTGCTACCTGATACCATTTTTTTTGTCGAAGATATCTCGCTGGTATGCGGAATTGTAGATGAAGTTCTAAGTGGTGTTGCGGCCGTAGATAAGACTCCAGTCGTGAAAACTGGAAATGTTCGTGTGACTTTAAGAGTTGAACCAGTCACTGAAAAAATTGGGGCCGTAGTTGAAGCAGTAATTATTTTAGTGGTTGTTCCCGAAGTTGCTGTTCTCAAAATCCCAGTGGTTGCTGTGGCCGATATTTCTGGAGTACCAGTCAAAGGGGTCAGAGTGACAACACCACCTGAGGTAGTCGTCGTGGTTGTACTTGTTGTTGTTTTACCGGTTGAAAGAGTTGTCGTCACCCCAACACCTGGAGTGGTTGTCGTTGTTGTTCCTGTAGTGGTTGTACCAGTTGAAGGAGTTTTGTCACACACCAACACCTGCAGTGGTTGCGTGGTGTACCTGTAGTGATGTAAGCCGGTGAGAACAGGTCGTTACACCAAACACCTGTGGAGTGGTGTTTCGGTAGTAGACACGAGGAGTTGTCGCACACCCGAACGCTGGATGGTTGATTCCGGTAGTACTGGTAACCAGTTAAGGAGTAAGCGCAGAACGACACCGGATGGTTGTCGTGTTGTCCGGTAGTGATGGACCAGTCGAAGGATTCGCCACTCCGACATCCTGGAGTCCGTGCCGGTAGAAGGGACCATCAATAGGAGTTGTCGTCACAAAACGAACACCTTGAGTAGTTCGGGGGATTCCGGGAGAATCGTACCATCGAAGGAGTGCTTCGTTCACACCGACACCTTTGGATCGGTTGTCTCGTGTAGTACTGGTACGAGTTGAAGGAGTTTACGTGCACACCGAAACGCTGGAGGTTTTCCGGTATGTGTAACCGAGTTCGAAGGAATTGTCGTCAACACCAACACCTGGAGGTTCCGGTACATGGATCAACCATCGAAGGATTGTCGTTACACATACAACACCTGGAAGTGAGTTTCTGCGTAGTACTCGTACAGAGTTGAAGGAAGTTATGTGCACACGAACCTAGTGGTGTCCGGTAGTACTGGAACCATTGAAGGAGTTATTCGTCACACCGCATCTTGGATTGTCCGGAGTCGTTGTAGCCAGTCGAAGAAGGAAGTCCGTCGCACAACACCTGGAGTGGTTGTTCCGTACTAAGTGACTTCAGACGCAAGGAGTTTTGTCAAACCTAACGTGAGTGAGATGTCGGTAAGTAGTGGTACCAGTCAAGAGGATGTATGTCAACAGAACGACACCTGAGTGTGTGTGTGATTCCGGGAGTATCGAGACAGTGCTAAGGAGTCGTCGTCAACACGCGACACCTGCATGGTGTCCGAAGTATAGGGTACCTTAGTTCCGACGGAGTGCTCGCGACAAACCGGAACAACCTGGAGTGGTCTGTCCGTAGTCACGGTACCATGATAGGAGTATGGCACACCGACAACTGATGGTTGCGTAGGGTTTTCCAAAGTAAGTGTCCCAGTGCGATCGATTAGTCGTCAACACCAAACCATGATCGTTGTTCCTAGTAGTTGGTACCAGTCGAAGAGTTTCGTTTCACCCGACACCTGGAGTGGTTTTCGATAGTATTGTCCACGATCAAGGGATGTTGTCACACCAATACCAGGGTGGTTGTCGCTGGTGTTTCNAGTGGTACCAGTCGAAGGAGTTGTCGTCACACCGACACCTGGAGTCGTTGTTCCGGTAGTAGTGGTACCAGTCAAAGGAGTTGTCGTCACAACGACACCTTGAGTGGTTGTCGTGGTTGTTCCGGTAGTAGTGGTACCAGTCGAAGGAGATGTCGTCACACCGACACCTGGAGTGCTTGTTCCGGTAGTAGTGGTACCAGTCGAAGGAGTTGTCGTCACACCGACACCTGGAGTGGTTGTTCCGATAGTAGTTGTACCAGTCAAAAGGATTGTCGTCACACCAATACCAGGAGTGGTTGTCGTGGTTGTTTCGGTAGTAGTGGTACCAGTCGAAGGAGTTGTAGTCACGCGCAGACCTGGAGTGGTTTTAGTTGTTGTGTTAGTAGATATTCCTGAAGTTGTTGTTCTCGGAGATCCGGTTGTCTCAGCAACAGACGTAGTCCCTGTTATCGCTTGCGTGCCTGTTACTATTCCAGTTGTTGACACTGGAAGAGTTCGACTAGCGGGTTGCGTCGTTGATGTTTGCCCGTAAGTTTGATTTATAATTGTTGAAAACGTAAGCTTTGGTAATGTGACAGTTGTCGACTTAGAAGAAGTGTAAATGGAACGAATTTCAGTTGTTGAGAAAACACTCGAACTTTGTATCGTGGGTGGCGGTTGAGTTTTTCTTGATGACTCAGATATCGTTTTTGCAGTGGTTGTCCCGGCGGTAAGTTGTCTTGTTGAAACAGTTCCTGGTGGAGTAGTTGCGGTTTTAGTAGTTGTTGTGCCAGTGGAAAAACTTGTTTTGGTGAACCCACTTGTTTCTTTGCCAATTGTTGTTGGTGTTATTTCAGTTTTAATTGTTGTCAATAATGATGTGGTACCAGTGGCTTGAATTTCAGTAGTTGAACTTATTAAGGTTATATTTGGAGTGGTTTTTTCAGAGACAAATTTAGTCGTTCCAACTGATTGAGTTGTGGATTCTGTAATGTTCACCGTTGGAAGTGTTTTCATAGTTCCTGTCACTGGTATGGTCGTAAATACAGATTTTGTTGTTTGACTGATTATACTTATTGATACAAAAGGAGCTGTTGTTATTGTACGCACCGTTCCAGGTTTTGTTGTAAAAATGGGTTGAGTTGTGACTTCAACAGTCGATGTTGAAATTGGACCTGTTACGTATCTTGTGCCAGTTTTAGTTGTCAAGGTTGTTGTGAAAGTCACATTTGGTTGAGTTGTAAATATTTTTACAGTTGATAATGTTTCAAAAATAGAAGGCGTTGTTCTTTTAACAGTTGTTTCGACCTTTAAAGGGGTATACCATTCACATCTTTAATTTTTCGTCGAATTTTCTAGAAGCCTATCTTTAACTCCAGAATGTGACATCCTGTATGTTTATTTTTCGGGGAATGTTCCCTTATAACGATATTAATACGTTCTATCGTTAAAAATATAGCAGTTTTATTGGCGGAGTATTTATAGCGTCGTAAGGGAACAATCCTGGAAAAAGGGAACATAATGTATAGAAAATGCGTTGGCGAGAAATATTTATTACAACATTTTCTAACTTATCTTTCCATTCACTTAGATAAAATTATGAAACTGTATTTCTGACAAGGTTTGTGATAGCAACACACCCATATTTGGATCGTATACATTTTTTAATCACAGATGTTTTACGAAAACGTAATTTTCATAGCAAAATTAACGAAAAATGGTAAACCTCCCTTTGGAGTTGTTTCAATTTTCAAACTAGAAGTAAATGTTTGCGTTGGAGACGTTTGGAATGAAACTGTCGGTCTTGTTAACATTGTGCTTGGAGTGAAAAATGAAACAGGTGTTGTTTCAGTCAGAACAACAGTGGTCACCGGGATTTTTCTTGTTGTAAAATTCGTGGTGAAGTAAGCTGAAGTTGTTTCTGTTTTTTGAAAGGAAATAGTCGATTTTACTCCAGTTGTTTTGACCTGGGTAGTTGGAGTTGTGAAAGGTGTTGTTTTGATGATTCCACTTGTATATTCAGTACTTGGCTTTGGCGTTGGAGTACCTGTTGTTTTTAACGTTGGAGTTGTCACATTACCAGTAAATGGTGTTGTTACAGGCACAGTTTCTGTGGTAAAAATTGTAGCTGTTGTTAATTTGGTAATGCCAAAAGTTCCAGTAGGTGTTGTATGAATTGTCCCAGTTGCTGTTGAAGGAGTTGTAGGTTTTGATGTTGTTAGCACCGTTTCGGTCGCACCAACTTTTGTTGGGGTATACTATTTTCATCAATAAATTTTTTTCGTTGATTTTTTTTAAAACCTATATTTTAGCTTGAACTATAGAAAAATGTGTTGACGGAAATTATTCTCTTATTTCGATTGAAATTACTCAAATATTTTTCTTGTTTTTTTTTCGAAAAAGCCAATCTTGATAAATAAAGAAATTTCTAGGCGGAAAATAGTTATGATTTTTAATCAAAATTTTTTCTAATTGTTCAAAACATTTTATTCCTTCATTTACTACAATTGAATAATGAAAGTGTATTTCGCATACATTGTCGATATCCAAGAAACGGGTTTTTCCCTGAACTGCAAACTAAAAAAGCTCAGTGAAATTTATTTTCGCAATGTTTGCTCTAACGGAGCCGAATTTGAGCAGTGACAACTAATCACCGCGTCGCATGCAAAGGATGGCTAGCTTAAGGGGTATATATGGCTGATTTTTTTGCCTTTATTATATCCCTTTATCATTTTTTGGTTAGAATGCGTAGCCAGAACGTTAAAAGGAGTAGTGGCTACGCATTCTAACCAAAAAGTTATAAAGGGATATTACAAAAAGGCCTCAAATCGATTGTATTTGTTTAAGAAGCACGAAACAACTTAAATGAAAAACATTGTCGAATTTTAAAGCTCTTTTGTATTTTTGTCGCTTAAAATCTAATTTCTTAATTTGACGCATACAGGTTGAAAATTTCGATATGCCGTAAGAGCATTTTTGATCAGTATATCGTCAGCTTGATTCCAGTGGTATTAATTTCATAACCTAACTTTTTTTCCGAAACCGAACGAAAAAAACATATTTCGGATCAAAATCAACAAATTCAAATAAGCCCGTGCTCAAATATTTGAAATACTTAGATAGATTTTAAAGTCTGAGAATCATTCTCAGAGAACGCCAAAAAACCTAGATTATAAGCCATTCTAGAATTGATCAGACACCGGATCAAAGAAAACTCGTGCTTTAATTTCGGCATGCTATCGTTACGTGTTCTGTGAAAACATGAGCTAATTGAAATATAACGTCTCGGAGAAGATAGATTTTGAAGTTACGAAAATGTCTCCTTGTAAAAATACTGCAACTACCAGTGTCAATGTCAAAAACATTCTGTAATGTACTGAATCGCGAGATCGAGGATATCTACGAATAAGTATTTTCTGTTTTTGTCATAAGCTCTTAGTTTCCAAGATATATCACCGTGAATAAGTCAAATTATTCATCCATACGGTATGGATGGACCATACCCCTCTAACACTTAAAACAATTTTAGCAATTTTTGTTGCAAAATATAGAAATTACAGTCGGCGAACAAATATCAATGAAAATGGTATACCTCCCTTTTGTTGTTTCAAATATTGAAGGAGTGGTAGTCGACACAATACCAGTTGTTGTTGGACCGGTTGAAGTTGTGGTTGCACCTGTATTTAAAGTTGTTTTCACTGTTCCAATAGTTCCGGTGAAAGCAATCTTTGTTGTTTCAAAGATTGGTGGAGTTGTAGTTGATACAATGCCAGTTGTTGTTGACCCAGTTGAAGAAATTGTCGTTGTGGTTGTACCAGTTTTTTGAGTCGTTGTGACTGTTGCAGTTGGCAGTTTTGTTGTTAGCGCAGTTCCGGTGAAACCAACTTCTGTCGTTTTAAAAATTGAAGGAGTGCTAGTGGATACAATGCCAGTTGTTGGAGTCCCAGAGGACGGTATTGTCGTTGTGGTTTTACCAGTTTTTTGAGTTATTGTTGCGGTAGGCAGTTTCGTTGAAAGCGAAGTTCCGGTAAAACCAACTTTTGTAGTTTCAAAGATTGAAGGTGTTGTTGTGCTAAGAAGACCAGTTTTAGTTGTTCCTGTGATAGTTGTACCTGTCGAAGGTAATGTTGTTGTTGTTTGAGTTATTCCTGTTGCAGTAAGTGGTTTCGTTGTGGGTGAAGTTCCGGTAGAAACAGCTTTTGTTGTTTCGAAAATTGACACTGTTGGTTTCGGTGAACCACTTGTAGTACGTGAAGTTCCAGTTCCGAATAATGTCGTCGTTTGTAAAACTGACTTCAACACTGTTGTTCCCGTACCAGGTATCGTTGTCGTCGATGAACTTGGAGTTATGATGGCCGGTGTGAACCCTGTTGTTGGTGACGTAGATAAGGTTGCAAGCGGAGTTGTTCGTACTGTTGTTCCAGTTCCAACTCGGGTCGACGTTTTTGTTTCTGAAACATAGGACGTTGTTTGAGTTGGTATTTTGGTGGTTGTAGACTCTGGTGTTATTGTGCTTGTCACCGTAATTGTTTTGCGAGTTAGGTTGTAATAAGTTCGAGTTGTTTCAAAAATGGTTGTCGTGGGAATTGGTCCGGATGTTGGTCCTAGCCGCGTAGAAATTGCGATTGTTTTTTCAGTTACATTACTTGTAATGGTGGTTGGGATTATTGAAGTAAATTTAGTTGTAATTGGAGTTGTTCTGATAGTTGTTTCGTTTGTTGCTGTAGTGCTTGTTCCTGGAGAGGTTGTACCAGTTGAAAGAGTTGGCGTCACACCAACACCTGGAGTGGTTGTCGTTCCTGTAGTGGTTGTACCAGTTATAGGGGTTGTGGTTACAAATACACCTGGAGTGGTTGTCGTTGTTGTTCCCGGAGTGGTTGTACCGGTTGAAGAAGTTGTCGTAACACCCACACCCAAAGTGGTTCTCGTGGTTGTTCCTGTTATTGTTGTACCAGTTGAAAGAGTTGGCGTCACACCAACACTTGGAGTGGTTGTCGTTGTGGTTCCAAGAGTGGTTGAACCAGTTGAAGGGGTTGTCGGTACACCAACACCTGGAGTAGTTGTCGTTTTTGTTCCTGGAGTGGTTGGACCAGTTGAAGAAGTTGTCGTTACACCAACACCTTGAGTGGTTGTTTCTGTAGTGGTTTTCCCGGTTAAAGACGTTGTCGTAACAACAACACCTGAAGTGGTTGAACCGGTTAAAGGAGTTGTCGTTACACTCACACCAAGGGTTGTTCTCGTGGTTGTTCCAATTATTGTGGAACCAGTTGAAAGACTAGGCGTCACCCCAACACCTGGAGTGGTTGTCGTTGTGGTTCCAGGAGTGGTTGAACCAGTTTTGTGAGTTGTTGTTGTGCTCAATTTTGTGGTCGTTGGAGTCGTCAATTTCACCGACATAGTTTCGAAGATTTTAGTCGTGAATGGTGAAACAGTGTGACTGACAGATGGACTCCCAGGAGTGGTCGTTGATGAATATGTCGAAGTTTTTACGATGGTTTTCAAAGTTTTTGTTCCCGTCAATCCAGTTGTTATCGGTGTTGTTCCAGTTGGAATTGTTATCGGCTTTGTTGTTGCTGTTTCTGTGAAATATTTTTCAGTCGTTAAAAGAGGGCTGGTTCTATTGGTTATCATTCTGGTAGTGTTTGTTATCAGTGCAGATGTTGTGAGAGATTTCGCTGTTGTTGATAAAAATGAAGGTTTTGTTGTTTTTATCGTTCCAACGGTTCTTTTAGTTGATATTGTACCTGTGTAGAGAATTGTTGGCGTTTGTATTGTTGTTTTTTGGGTCTTGGAGATTATTGTTCTAAGAGTGGTGACTCCAGTGAAAGGGGTTGTTGTTCCAGTTGTCGTTGTTCCAGACGTTGTGGTACCAGTGGAAGGAGTCGTCGTCACACCAACACCTGCGGTGGTTGTCGTTCTTGTTCCTGGAGTGGTACGAACAGTGAAAAAGGTTGCCGTTATATTCGATGTGGTTTCAGGAGGGTAAATACCGTTGAAGGCTGTTGTTGAATATATTTACCTGATAGAGTATGTTGATCGTCACTGTTTGAAACTTCTTTTGCAAGGTTGGTTTTGATGTCACAATGGTTGTGAATGGGGAAACCGTGACAGTTTTAATTGTTGATTTGGTTGTACTTGACCGTGTTGTGGTGAAATTTTGTGAAATACGGGAAGTTGTTGCGAATTGTTTCCCTGTGGTTGGTATAATTGGAGTGCTGACGACGATAACTGTGACAAGCGGAGTTGTCGATTCGGTATGTGGTGCAGTGGTTTTAGGTGTTCCAGTGAATGGTGTTGTAGGAAGTGTTGTTTTTTCAATCGAGTAAGTCTCAACTGGAGTTTCACGCGTTGATTGAATAGTCTTGGTGATAGTTTCAACTGATTTGGAAGTTGTTCCTAGAGTGGTTGTACCAGTCGAAGAAGTTGTCGTCACACCAACACCTGGNGAGTAAGAGATGGAACCACTAACCACAGTTTATTTCATATAATTTAATTACAAAACTATTTCTGATTAGTTTTTATACTTCAGAATATCTGACAAGCTGTGATAGTATTGTTTCTTGCCGTTGTATACGAAACAGATGGTCGAAAGAAGAATGGATCCAACATAAACATTGAAGGCACTTTTAGCGCTGCAATGCACAAATCAATGAGGGTTGATACATTTGACGGCAGAAATTTCTGACCCTTGTGGATTTGCGATACAATTTGTTTGCATTGTTTGCTGTATTTGGAAAAGGAGATGAATATCTTTTGCCTTATGGAACTCTAATCACAGAAGGCTAAGGATCAGAAGAACATATATTCGGCATTACCTTGGTTTTTTAAGGGGGATAGCAAGTTAATATGCAAATTGGAAAAAAGAAAGAAAAAACGTGACATAACTTTATGCTTATTGTTTGTAAATAGGCGCCACTCAATTTCTTAATAGCCGTCAATTATTTATTGACGTCGCCCTTATTGAATGGCTGTCAAAAAATTATTTTTTTTCTAGAATGTTTAGTGACCGGAGATTATACTCTACTTTTGTTTAAGAAGGCAATTTCTTTAATTCTGATCCCTTTTCGAAAAAAGGTGTAAGAAAACGACTTGTGTTGCTTGTTGGTTTCGACTGTTATAATATCTTGAAGAGAGTTGGGTTTGTTCCACAGCGGTGACTGGACCACCAAACAACCAAAAGGTCGTCGAGAAAGCTACAAGAAATACAACGCAACGAAACCTTTACCATACACAGATTGAAACCAGCGACGATTTCAGTAAACCACAGTAAAGCATACGCAATAACTGGAACAACCAGTATAAGCAACTTCAACACAGGCAGTGTTCTTAAAGCAGGGATAACTTTATCTCTGATCGGGAATAATTGGCTCCTCGTTTTCAAAATAGCAATACCGGTTCTAATTTTTATTCCCTTTTTTTTCACTCATACGTACAACGTGTTATTCAGAAAAAATACTACTAGTATTCAATATTCATAAATGACTAATTATGGTGCTTAGTTTATATCGGTTGTTTTGAATATATATAATTTTGAACAACCAGAAAATATCATGGAGAAAATTTTACGGTAATTTTTTGATAAAGTCTTGCTTGTTCTCAAAATAATTTTTGATTGGTCACGATAGTGGAATTTTTAGATCAATATCGTGCTTTTGGGGATGCCCCGTAGAAATTTTTGGACCCGTCAGATGACCGGTTAACTCCAGATTTGTGATGAGTCTTATCTCACCGAAGTAAGTGAAACCATGAAGTTAAGATTTAGCCGGGTTTTTCGAGTCTAACCGGATATCCGGGGTAAAACAAACAAGTTTTCTGGTGTGCGTCCTGCTGAAACATTTCCCTGGGACTTCCCTTTCAAAACTTTGCAGCTCCGTTGAGCCATCTCCGAGAAAAAGGTTTTCAACTAAATCTCGGTTGGCTATTGATTTAAACAAAATTCCCCTGTCAAATGCATACTTTCACCAGGAAACAATTCTAATTATAACACCCCGGGAATCCGACAAATTTCCAAGGTCCCGCCCAAGCTTTTAACTTGAATTTCCTTCCCAGTCCTCACGGTAAGAATTTCGATGGCGCCGTCCCTAGTTCCTGACCCAGAACGCGGGATTTTGATCCCATGAACCAGGTCTCTGATTAACGTGAAGAACACTGACTACAGGTAACTGACATTAAATTTTGTGACCTGGGTGCCAACCGAAGTATCAAGCTGACCGCGGTGACGGGTCCTTTAACTAACGTGCGACTGTAAATTTCTACTGTAACTCGCCTTACTTACATTCACCCGCAACTCCCACGACAAACACGGCTTTTACATTAAAAAGCAACCGCCCCAACAACAGGCACGGGTAGTAATTTTTTTATGTCATTGTTTGCGGCCTTCCACTAAGTCTATATACTTTCATGACCCACGAAATGTCACTTCTAAATAATCCTCTCTCCTCTCTTTCTTAATAGTACGACATTCTTATATGTTTAGAGTACTGAAAATAGCTATACACTTGCGTACCTCTGTATAATACTCATGGACTAATCACCATCAGTGAGATACTGGAACTGGTAACGCCCAATGCTCTGTCGCTTATCTCAGATGTGATTAACGGACAGAAGAGAATGATATATATCTCATTACCCTACTGGACTTGTACACATATGCCACGGTTATTATATATGGAAATAAGACCCAGCACCAAAACTTCACCAAATATCACACATTTACACACACCAGTAGATGCTCTATCCAGAGAAGGACTGTTATTATCCCATACGAGTATATAATAAGGACTGGTATACATAATTAACTCCAGAGTGGTAGGGAGGAGCACGAGCGGCTTACACGCTTAAGAGCTTATATGGACCTAGATATAGAGAATCTTAGCAGCATACTCGGAAGTCTAGTAACGCACTGATGAGGGAGAGGAGAGGCGAGCTATATCTAGAGCGCGCGAGGTCTACCAGATAATCATACGACAATTCAGAGAACAACAGTAGATGGCGCCACTCAGAGCCAGATCACATACATTCGGCGGCCATCGACTAGTGCGCTGAGATCTGAATAGTCATCAGGTAGTCTCACGGGGCCGTCGTCGAGATAACGGTAGCTGTCTTCGAGCGATCAGGCGTCCGTATATTACGTGACACAGAGTGTCGCGCGGAGCGAACGTCGAAGAGGGGCAATGGAAGACTATGCTCAACGAGGTCACTTGAGATAGTGATTCGAGCACCTGTGTCGCCGTGAGAGAGTAGTCGCGCGTTCTCACGTAAATATGACAAGTGTCTACCATGTCATCATAAACCAGGAGAATCATATACTCCACACCCAGAGAGAGATAACTATGAGTATGGATTACACACCACGGCACGGAACTGCCAATCTATTCACAGCGCTTGCGATAAATCTGCTGCATGAGTAGATAACTGGGTACGCATCATTAGAGGCCACGGCGCATATCGCGAGGTAGGCAAACTATAGAACCATTTCTTTGATTAGTTGAGAATGTCACAAACAGAGTACAGTAACTCTTATCCATGTAGAGAGAGACTATACTCTTCTGTATGGTCATTGTAGCATGAGAGTGTGTGATCCATCTTAGTGAGTATACTGCAGAGACGACTTAACACGATGTGCCGAGAGCTGCGCAGATGCAGAGGAATTATGTGCGTAGAACAAGTGCTAATGCTAGATATATTAATCACATGAGTCGGTAGACTCTGCTGACAACTATATACTATACAGCCTCTCGTAGTGTGACACATGCAAGTACATTATATACTACTCACATAAATGAGCGTCTGCATCTTCATTGTCGAGTATGACATTAAGAGTAGATGGACACGCATTATAGGGGTAGTACGATGGATCGGGCATAAGCACAACGTATAGGTCCATGAAGAGCTGCGCTATACCACAGATATGTATAACGAGCTACCACTCATAAGAGGATAATGATTGTATAGGAAGTTCAAGCAGTACTCACGCCATGACGTCTGATAGCGAGTTATGACGCACTATAGACAGAACAATCGACGCTCTAGCAGTGAGTACAACGATATTCCATGACTCGCAGGTGCTTAAGTGTCGAAGGTCAGGATCACATCAGTATCTTGTTATCGTCTCGCTATCACTCGACGGCTCTTTTAGTGAGTAGAGTACACTGATGCAGCAGTAGACGCATCAGACAGAGTGACTCAAGTATACGACTCGGAGCAGGTAGGCGAGCGCGTGAAAAAGAGAGATCGCCACTAGAGGAGTTAGAGTGAACTCATAAAAAAGCCGTTTCCGTCAAAAATATGATCAAATATTACGTCAAAGATACTCAGTTTGGCTTCATTACTACTCGTGAATTAATGTATGAAATATAATGACTTATATCCTTTATTACACTATGCTAAGAAAGCTTAGTTCGGAATTTTTCCTAGGCTTAAAATATGACTAAAAAATCTCCCAACTACGCTGTTAGAAGAAAAGTGTAATAAAAGGTGATATCAGCTTTAAATTATAAAATAAACACATTGATATAAGAAAATTGTTTATTCTTTGGGCGGTCAAATCCACTATGTAACAGCTTTTTAATACTGAATGTCATTTTCATATCTCACTCATATATATCTTGTTTTAAATTCGTATCTTTTGGCACCCTATATCCATCGGCATTAAGTAGGCCGCATATGGCCGGGAGATGCCTGGTAGTCTAGGCGACGTAAATCGACATGAGGCCTTAGCATGCACTGCTTCGCGTGTCGCGACGACCATTCGGGTGGAGATATATGGGTGGGGAATTTCTGATTGGGGCGTCAGACGCGCAGAATTGTCTTGGTGCGAGCACGTACAACTGCCAATAAGCAACTCCTGACCGTCGTTGATCACACAGGCTAGCAAATTGGGAGCTGACGAGGGGAAGAGACAAACTAGTACGTTTGGGGCTGATATACATTTTTTAAATTTCACATTCAAAATTGAGGTATACCATTTTCAATCAGAAAATTTTTTGGTCGACTGACTTTTTTCCCCTATCTTTTGCTATAAAAATTGCGTAAGGGTCGTTAAAAACTTCTCTAATAACACGATAAAAAATGTGATCAATTGAAAGGTGGGTGTGTTTGATATTAAAACTTTGTCCAGAAAAACAACTTTCATAATTCTATTGTAGTCAATGCGAAAATAAAATTTTCAAAACATTCAGATATATCTAGACAATTTGCATGGAATAATAAATATTTTCCCACGCCTGACACATTTCCTCTATAGTAAACGATAGGCTTTTTAAAAAAATCGACCATAAAAATTATCGATCAAAAATTGTAACCCGTTCAAAATTTTGCCGTTTTTTGTGTAAAAACGTGACTCTCTTGTTCCAGCAGCCACTAAAACGTCTACAAAAAATTTTTACCTAAAAATAGAAAACAGACTCCAGCTTGTTAACATACAGGCACACATTTGGTACTACACACTGGAAACTAACAACACAACTGGAACACCACGCCTCAACTGGTTCATGGACCATCCGGAACCAACAATGACAACACGACTCTCGAATTAACAACTTGGAACAACTATCCGCTCTTGTTAATACTAACAACCAACAACCCCATTCAACTGGTACAACCACCCCAGGAACGACAAACCACTCTAGGTGTCAATGGTGACCCAACCAATCCAAACAACCGGTACATCACCCACAACAGGAAAAACCACCGTATCCGGTGGTACGCCACACTCTACGTACCTAGGAAAATCTCAATAGGTGTGGGACGACAACGTCCTTCTTACGGTACACCACTACATGACACCAACGTCAAACCACTACCAGGTGTGTTGGTGTCGACGACACGACTCCTTCTAGCCTACAACACACAACCACTCCGGGTGTGTGGCCTGTGCACGAACCAACCTCCTTCACCGTACAACCGACACAACACCCTCCCGGGTGTTGGTTGTGACGACAACTATCTACCCGGTAAACACAACAACCCCTTCCGGGTGTCCAGGTCCTGATGAAACAATCTTCCACCGGTACAACCACCAACAAACCACTCCGGTTTGGTGTGACGACAACTCCTTCCCTACGGTACAGACCACTAAGAAAACATCGACGTCGCCGTCCGGTCGTTGGGCTGTGACCGAACACTCCTTCTAACCTGGTACGCAACTACGGAACACACCAACCACTCCAGGGTGTTGGTCGTGACGACAGCTCCCTTCTACCGCTAAAACACACCTACTCGGTGTCTCCGTGGCTTGAGACTCAACTCCTTCTGTCTCACCACCAACAACCTCACTCCGGGTGTTGGTGTGACCCGAAACTCCTCACCGGCTACATACCACAAAAACCACCCGGTGTTGACGTGAGCAGACAACTCTTTCTACCGGTACAACCACACAACAACCATCCGGCGTGTGGTGTGACGAACAACTTCCTTCTACGGACAATCACAACAGGAACAACAACGACAAACCATGCCAGGTGTTGGTGTTGACCGACAATCCTTCGACTGGTACCCCAGCGCAACGCCCACTAACCGAAAAACACGACAACCACTCCAGGTGTAGGTGGACGACAACTGCATTCCGACTCGGTCTCCGACTACTACGAGAACAACAATCGACAAACCACTCTAGTTGTTCGGCTGTGACAACAACACTTCAAGCCGTTACTACAAAAAATGGAACAACCTAGAAAAACTTAACAAAAAGGTGACAAGATGCTGTTATTTCCACTCGTTGAGTCAACACACAAAAAATTTCACGAATAACAACGCTCACAAGAAAAAACCACACCTCAAGTGATAACTCAAAAAACACTTCAAACACTTTGACCACAAAACGTAACTACTGCAAAACTAGAGAACAGTATCAACCAACAGTAACTGCAACGGCAACAACTGGCACAGAAAGACAATGCCCTTATGAGACCCCCCCAGCCACTGTTAAATCTCTTACCAACAACAGGAAACAAAAAACCAACAACCACCTGTGTCAACACGAAGGTTTCACAGGTACAACACAAAACCGCTAAAGTGCCGCGTGACCGGGACGATCTTAGCGACACCAGCCGTTAACCACATGACAAACTTCTGAGTTGAACGTCAACACACAGTGAGAACAACACCCATCACTGGCACAATCAACGTTGACACATCCCATACAACGAAAAAATTACTGCAGCACAGAGCAAATATAGTCTGTACAACAGAAACCAACTCTTTAGTTATCAAACAACAAAAAATGTTACGAAAACTCCAGCATTAACTACAATCAGTCAAACAGGCTCCTTGGACTGGTATACAACTCCAGAACAACCACTCCAGGGTCCTGCTGTGACGAACAACTCCTTCAACTACGGGAACACCACCTCCCGGTGTTGGTGTCACGACAATTCCTTTATCCGGTAACCAACCACAACAGGAACAAACACTCAGGGTGTTGGTGTGACAACAACGCACCTTCGACCGTTACAACTACTACAGGAACAACACACGACAACCACCCAGGTCGTTGTGTGTGACGCAACTCCTTCTACAGGTTCAACCACAAGAGGGACAACGCGGACAACCAACTCCAGGAGTTGGTGTGACGACCACCGCCTTCGACCGGTTACACCACTACAGGAACAACACACGACACCACTCCAAGGGTTGCTGTGACGGCCAACTCCTTCTACAGGCTCAACCACAAGAGGACAACAACGACAACCACTCCAGGAGTTGGTGTGAACGACCAAGCCTATCTACCGGTACAGACCCACAAAGAAGGAACAACAAACGACAACCACTCCAGGAGTTTGTGTGTGACGACAAGACGCCTTCGGACCGGTACATTACCACTACCGGAACAACAAGACAACCACATACGGGTGTTGGCTGTGACGACAACTCCTTCTACCGGTACAACCACGACAATACTCCAGGTGTTGGTATTGTAACGCCAATCCCTTCTACCGGTACAACCACCACAGGACAACAACGACAACCACTCCAGGTGTTGGTGTGACGAACAACTCCTATCACCGAGTACCAACCAGCGACAACTACCTCCGAGTGTTGGTTGTGACGACAACTCCTTTCTACCGGTTACAGACACGACCAACTACTCCAGAGTGTTGTGTGACGGCACAACTCGGCTGTTCTACCGGTACAACCACGACACTCCGACTCCGGGTGTTGGTGGTGACGCCAACTCCTCTACGTACAACCACCAGAAGAACAACACGACAACCATTACATCCAGGTGTTGTGTGACGACACTCTTCTACCGGTTACAACCTTTTTACAGGTGTCAATGTTACCACAACTCTTTTAAGCCGGTAATAACTACAGGAACCAACCACTCCAGGTGTCAATAAGAGACAACTCGCTAAACCGGTCACACCACACAGGAACAACACGACAACTTCTCCAGGAGTTGTGTTGACGACAACGCTTCGACCGGTACCAACCACTACAGAACACAACGACAAACCATCCAGGTTGTATGCTGTGACGACAAACTCTTCTACCGGTACAACCACCTATCAGTGTCAATGTTACCACAAACTCCTTTAACCCGGACTATAACTACAGGACACCACTCCAGTGTCAATGTCGCGACCTCCTACAGACGGCTACACCAACCACAGGAACACCACGACAACTACTCCGGTTTTGGTGTGACGACAACTACTCCGGGTTTTGGTGTGACGACAACTCCTTCTACACTAGTCACAACCACAACAGGAACAACCATTCAGGTGTCAATTGATGACTTACAATCTTCTTTAAACCGGTACTCATCATACAGGAACAACCACTCTAGGGTTGTTCAATGTTGAGACAACTCCTTCACTGGTACAACACAACAACGGCTCCAGTGTTGGTCTGACGACAACTGCCTTCACACACAGGAAACAACCCCTGACGGCAACTCGAGGGTTTTGGTGTGACGACACTCCATATCTGTGTACAACCACGACGAAACAAAAAACGACCAACCACCCAGGCTGTCGGTGTGACGACAACTCCTTCGACTGGTACAACCACTTCGGAACCACAACGACAATAAGTTTAACTGGTACAAACCACAAGACTTATTTTTACTGGCAAACCATGGGAACAACAAGAAGATTTGCGGTCAGTGCGTACACACGAATCAACATTGGATCCGCCACCAAAATTGACAACAACTGGCAAAACAAAAACTCGGGCGCTACCAACTTCGTTAGCTTTGATCAGGAACATTTCATTCCAACCACCTCACCAGGTACGAAAAATTGTTCGAACAAGTCCAAAGGAACGGCAAGTTTAAAAACAACAATCTATCCAGAGAGAACAACTCCTTCGACTTGGTACAACCATCCCAGGGGTGGTTTGAAAACAACTTCTTTAACCGGTACAACCACTTCTCGAATAAAGACTCTGGGTGTCAAATGTGACGACAACACCTTCGCCTGGTCCAACTATACAGAAACAACCACTCCGGGAGCTTGAGGTGACGACGACCACCTTCGACTGGTCCCGGCCACTAACAGGGACAACAACTCCGGGTTTTGGTGTGACCGACAACTCCTTCAACTGGTAAACCACTTACAGGGGCAACGACCGACAACCACTCCAGGTGTGGTCTGACGACATTTCCTTCAACAGACACCACCACCGGAGCAAACAACCACTCCGGAGTGTTTGGTGTGACGACAACTCTTCGACTGGTACAACACTACATCGAGCAACAGCGACAACCCACACAGGTGCTCGTGTGCGACAACTCCTTCGACTGGTACAACCCACTACACGAAGCAACGACGACAACCCACACCAGTGTGACGACAATTTCTTTAAGCAGCTTACAACCACTACCAGGAACAACACACCAGGTTTCGGTGTGACGACACTCTTCACCTAGTACATATGTCAAACTACGAGTTGTAGCGCCCGATGTTGTTTTGCCAGTTCTTGTCAATTTTGGTGGCGGAGTCAATGTTGATGTTGTAACTGACGCAAATCTTCTTGTTGTTTCCATGGTTGTCCCAGTAAAAATAAGTCTTGTGGTTGTACTAGTTAAACTTATTGTCGTTGTGGTTTCCGAAGTGGTTGTACCAGTCGAAGGAGTTGTCGTCACACCGACACCTGGTGTGGTTGTCGTTTTTGTTTCTGTCGTGGTTGTACCAGTAGAAGGAGTTGTCGTCACACCAACAACTCGAGTTGCCGTCGTTGTTGTTCCTGTGGTTGGAGGAGTTGTCGTCAGACCAACACTTGAAGTCGTTGTTGTTGTGGTTGTACCAGTAGAAGGAGTTGTCGTCACATTGACACCTAGAGTGGTTGTTCCTGTAGTGATAGTACCGGTTAAAGAAGTTGTAGTCACATTGACACCTGAAGTGGTTGTTCCTGTTGTGGTTGTACCGGTAGAAAAAGTTGTCGTCACACCACCACCCGGAGTAGTTGTCGTGGTTGTTCCTGTGGTGGTTGTGCCGGTTGTAGGAGTTGTCGTCACATTGACACCTGGAGTGGTTGTTCCTGTAGTTATAGTACCGGTTAAAGGAGTTATGGTAACATTGACAGCTGAAGTGGTTGTACCGGTAGAAGGAGTTGTCGTCACACCAACACCTGGAGTGGTTGTCGTTGTTGTTCCTGTAGTGGTTGTACCGGTCGAAGGCGTTGTCGTCACACCAACTCCT
>SCLH01063008.1:0-10967 GCA_004367855.1 Oikopleura vanhoeffeni
TAGCTACCTTTGTTAGAAAAATCGATATAAGGTCACTTTTTTTTTCGATATTTTTAAAACTTTATTCAAAGATTTTGAGTACAATTTAGTAATATAGGATATGAATACCTGCTGTATTTGCCAGGTATGCATTCCTGTTTTTGGAATATATAAATTGCATAGTTGCTAGTCCCCACTTAGGTTCTTTCAATTGTCAATATGCTTATTTATTCTTTTTACATTTAGTTTTATTTTAAGCTATATTAACAAATGAAAGACATTCAGCGCTGTATTTTCCTCACCTTTATCGATTAAAGTGAGGGTTTTGGTCGCTGAATACCTATTTGGAAGGTTAGCTGTCACGTCTACGCTGTTTTTGGCGCCCAGATGGACCAGCGAGAAGTGGAAGGAAGAGTTGCATTTCACGAAATGGAAAAAACGAGCGCATACATCAGAATAACAGAATTTATACAGAAGAGGAAGAACTGTGCATTAAATATTAATTTTTAAGAAATAATTTTATTTGTCCTAATCCTATGATCTGTTTTTGTAGATAGAGAAACACAAAAAATTTTTATGAAAAATATATATAATAACATGAATGTTAATTTCTACTCTTAGTTTTTGATTTTTGTTTTTGTTGTATACGGTATTTATGAGTGTTAATATAAGAACATTATTAATTACGAAAAAGACGATAATTGAAATAATACGAATTTCCAAAGAGAAGCAAAAGATAATTTTTTAAAAAAAAAGATGAACTTCTAAAATTATAAAAAGGATAGAAGGGGATAAGTAGGATAATATGCAAAAAATGTGTATAACGAAATGAAAAAAATAAAAATAATAATGTATGATTTTTGTTTCGTCTTGTGAATTTTTAGCATGAGGAAGATGCAAGTTTTTGATTGTCGGTTGATTTCATTTTTAGCTGCTGGACGTACATTAGCTTGATTCCATTTTCCATTTTTATTACTCTTTGAATTCGTCCTTCTTGTTTTTTTAGAAATTCAAATTTGAGCATGTGTAATTGTGAGATGACTCAAAATTTTCTTTATTTTCGTCATTTTTGTTTCTTGTCATTTTTTTGAATTTTTGATCACTTTGTTGATATTTATGAATTTTTCTTTTTTCCATTTTTAGACGCGAATTAGTGCAGAAAGATGTATTGTAGAATTATTTGTTAAAAAATGTCGGCCTTCAAACGTCACCAAAACTTTATTCGTAATTATTGGCAGGGATTATGCAGGAAATCGCAGGAGGGTTGCTGGAGTTTGTTCTAAAAATACTAAAAAACGAGATATTGTTAACAGTTTTATTTGTATTTCCTCCACATTTTTCATACCCTTTTTTACATTTTTTTTATTTGGTATGGGTCATGATTTTTATGATTTGTGTTTATTTTGTAATAACACATCTCGTTATATTTCATAAATAAAAATGGGATAAGACAAAAATAAAACAAAAATAAAATAAAATACAATACAATACCCAATGTGTTTCAGCCTCCGGGGCGACCCCCGAGGAGATCCACGCCCAACCAATCAGAGCGCGACTTGGTTAGCTACTTTTTAAGGGGCGTTTCAATCTCCCCCGGAATCACCCCAGAAGCCAAAACACATCCGGTATAACAAAACTTAAAATAAGAGGTAGAATTACTATATAATGTTAAGCCATTGTCAGAATTAGTTTAAGAACAGAGCGTGTTAATTACACTTTCCATGATTAATATACCTTATAGAGACTAATTTTAAGAAATCGGGTTACTTCACACATCATACTGACAGTACCTTGTACCCCTATTACAATTTTTGTATTTTTTAATTGTTCGCTAGTTGAAGAAACGTTAATTTGTTGTACTTTTATTGTTTTTATTTTTATGTACATTCTAGAATAGCGAATTGAAAAAAGTTTTTATAGATTTTGATGTTTTTATTTTATTGCTTTTATTGTTATTGTCCAATATATATACTGGTTTCAGCGATTCAACTTATCAAGTATGTTTTTATTAATTTTTAACATTTTTTAGTTATTTTTGGCCGTTTCAGAACAGGGGGGGATATATATTAAAGTCACTGATATTATTTATTTATTTTTACTTTTAAATTTTGTGAATAGGGATAAGAAATGAAATTTTTAATAATTATTCTTTGATATTCCATATTCTTTTTTTTATAAATTATACACTTATATAAATCATATGTATATTATAGAGTCTTACATTCATGTTGAACCTTTAAATTTCAAATTTTATATTTTTTTATTTTGGGCATAATTAGTATATATTGATTATTGGTCTTGTATTTTAAGAATTGAAATTAATTTGCAGATATTTTACATAAAAAGTTTCACAAAAAAGTTTCACAGAAAAGTTTCACACATGAGTGCTGCGTCATTATCACATACTTTTGCTATTGGTCTAAAAGCATTTTTGAACTTTAGATATAGCGTTGCTGATCGTTCTCCCACGCTCTGATTGGTTCAAATCATCGCTCGTGTCTTATATTGACCTCTGACGCAGCAGAGAAAGCCTAACTCATCACAATAATTTTACTTGTCATTTATGAGTATAATTTCGACATATTTTAACGTTCATGATTTCTCATAATTATGTTTGAATTTTCAGATTTGATATGTTTCGCGTGACATTCTTTATTTATTTTGATATATTATTACTTATAATTAAGACACTTAATCGATTTTTATAACAAATAATTTATGATTATTTACAAGTCTTTGTTTTGACCTTTTGAACAGTGAAACGATACAAAGAATTATTTTAGAACGTTAAGAGGTGATTTATACAATATATTTTTCGAGAGTATATTTATCAGACTCAAAATCTCACCCCCAATAATTTTGACTTTTTAAGCCTATTTTGAAATTATGACGAGATTTTTTGGTTCATGTTTTGGTGGGACGAGTCATTCTTCATCAAAACCTCCCTCACTCAACTTCGTATCGGATGCTAAGATTATGGATTCTTTTCAAAATTTGACGCAAAATAGTTTAATTCCAAAAGGTCTTTATTGTCTTTTCGACCCCAGATTCTCCAAGAAAGATCAACTTGGATCAACTCATTTAGTAGTATGCGATAAATTGGTGGAGATTCTTTATGAGGTTTGTGGTGCATTTCACTAAACTTGCATATTTTAAATAAACTTTTTTTTCGAAAATAGTTTTTACTTAAAAATAAGTAGTGATTTACGATTGGAACTTTTTTATTTAAAAATCAGGTAGATTACACCAGAAGAAAGTAAAAACAATAGAGTACAATACCGTAAATTACAGGATAATTTATTGGTACTGATAAAAAGATATTTTCGAACTTTTTTGAACTTTTGCCTGATTTCAAAAAACACAAAATTTTTCTATTTTATTTTATGATAGCTGTTTTAAAATGAGTTTTTTTTTAAAAATATATGTTATGACTGACGTATTCAGTTGATTGAAGTCGTATATAATTGTGACTGTGTGTAATGTTATTCATTTTGAATAATTAATGATGAACTTTTTATGCTGGAGATTTTCGTGACATATTATGGTCCCTATAATTGCTACAAAGCTTGCAGAGATAATGACTCGAAACAAGTATATTTTATGTGTTAAATATTTGTAAAGCCTTCGTTGAAAATAGAAACAGTAAACGATGTTTTTTTTTTATTAAAAATGAAAAATTGATCACATGATAAGTTTCCGCACGAATTTTTATATGAAAATTTTGATATTACTAACACATTGTAATATATTTTATGTTTTTAGGACAAAAGAAAAGAAGAGGAAATATAACTTAAAGTAAAAGTAAATCTAAAAGCAAAGAATAAGCTGTATTAAAATAAGAGAGAACTCTTTTATTGTATAACGATCAAATTTTAACATAAATGAAGACTAATTAAAAAATATAAATATTTAACAATTTTTAACTTGTGAAGTAAAAAGTTTTTTCTCTTCAACTTTTCCACGATATCCAATTTTTGTTTAAAACAAAGAAAGAACATAATAAAACGATATTTTGAATTAAAGTAAATTAATTTTAAAGCTTTTTATTATTTTTATTTTCATTTTTTACTTTTAGTTCTTAAAAATGAACATTTCCTTTGCAGCACGTCCTATACTTCGTACTGCCTTATCCGCTTATGTATCGGAAAATCGGTCAAGTAAATTACTCCAGTTGAATTTGCTCCGTTTGATTGAATATGCTGATTCATACGATCGACTTATTACACTGGATAGTAGAAACGAATTTTTGTGCCTTCTTATAGAATTATGGTAAGAGATAGCGAAATGTATAATAGTATTTAATTTTTAATTTTTATTGAAAAGAACACAATTTGTTCATAAGGCAAACTAAAATGTTTATAACCTTATTGATTTCCCAGCTGGGTATTGAAATGTTCATTGACCCACTGCATATCCCTTATCACACCTTCGTCAACATCCCGGCCCCGCCACCTAAAAGCACGTTGTGATTGAATTTAGGGCCGGGATATCGACAAAAGTGCAAACCGGGGTCGCAGTGCTCAAATAAGCAAAGAATAAGCTCAATAGCCCTCAAGAGTACTCCAAATGTTAAAATGCTTTTATATAAAATCACTATTCATTTTTTAAAAATTTTTGAAGAACAAAAGAAAAAAGAAATTTTATCAAGAAAAAAAAAATTTTTTAAAGAAAAACAATTTTTAAATTTGTTTTTTATAGCCCTACCATTGGAAAGTACCTGAGATCACATTTGTTCCTAAGTTCTGATCAACACCAAAAGAAAAATAAGCGAATGATTATATTTCAATTATTGTGTTTATACCACGAATTACTGATAATTTTGAAAAATGAAGTTGGTTTTGAAATTTCTACCATCATTGGTTTTCATGGAGATTTAATTGTTGAAGAGCGCGTGAACAAGGTTACAAGCTCATTTCATGGCAGACTTCAGAAACATATTCGAGAGAAGGGGGAATTATCTCATGATGATATAATGGTTATTACGGATAAATTCATTACGGTACCGGGTCGTTTTGAAAAGTTGAAATTTCGCGATTTCTCTGATTTATTACCTGATAACAATTTACCCAAAGATGTAAACTTCAATTTCATCCGTCGATCAAATGCAGTGGGAGCATTTAGTCTTATAATTCAAGAAGATGTCCCCGAATTGTCCCCAAGTGAAAAATTTGAATTGTTATTTTATGATCCACGTAATCATTTCATCGGGTTAGTTTTTAGTTTATTACATTTATTATACATAGGGGGACATATTAAGTTATAATAACTTTTTCATTTTCCCATACAGCTCTACCTTGAAAAATCTTAAATGAGAGAAAAACATATAGTAGAGCAACTTATGCAAGAACAATATGTATAATATTTCGTTCCGTTTAAACTAACACATAAACTTGGAGTTTATTGTTTCTCTGTTAAAATAGTCATTTTCAATTTATATTTTGTGTCTTTATATAGAACAGAAAATAGAGTGAAGAAATATATTTTTACCGATAATGTGATATCTATGGTTAAAAAATAGTAAAACTATAACTTGCTAAATTAATGTGAAAGTGCAAAAATTAGAATTTTTTATTTTTATAATAATTTAAAAAATTCTCGTAAAGAACATATTTCTACCAAGTAAAAATCTAAATGTTAATTTATTTCAACTTTCATGATTTTTATTTCACTTATATATATAATTTTTAATATACTCGTTATGGTGCTTAGTTTTCAAATAGTAGTCTATGGTGCTTACTTTTTAGCAAGAGCAAAAAACTTTATATGCTTATTTTTCACTTATTTTTAAACCTAAAGCCTTGCTGAAATTATTTATATTTCAGCTTCTATAAATTCACACGCTTTGACTGTGCCAAGTCTTTACTCACTGTGTACTTCAGTTTCAACAGAGTTGACATTATGAAGCAAAAATGTTGGAATTCTTTATAATGCCATGGAATCCTGCCCGTTTGAAAAACAAAAAAGAGAAATAATTTTTGTGAAGTATACACAATATTTTAATCGTTTTAATTGTTAATTAATCTTATATAAGAGATTCATACTGTCATATGAATCTTTTCAAAATTTGTTAACACTTTTAATGTTTCAATCTTAACCTATACGGGCAGGATGCATGATTTAGACCAACCTACACTTAATACGACTAGAAATTATATTAAATGTATGTGGTTGTCAAGCGTGAGAAGACATTACATGAATACTATTTGTAGGTTAAAGATATTATAATAATTATGTGAATGGTCACATTCTTACCTTATTTCTAGGTGATATTTTATTTTTATCAAATTTTTAGGTTTTCTCTATGATTTATGGTTTCTATTTTGTATATAACCTCTATTGATAATCGATTTATAGCATTTTTTCAATGTTTTGGTTAACAAGCGATACTGAAGAAGAAATCATACGAAAAAATCTTTGCAATTTTTACTTTATATCATGTTTGGTGTTTTTTGATCAATTTCTGACTTTATTTTCTTTTTTCAATTATTAAATTTATGTTTTGTCAGCTCGAAAGTGTAATTATGGAATGCATGGTCATTATTTAGAAGATATATATTTGGACAGATCGAATTCATAAATTAAAGAAACAAAACAGAAAATTTGAAAAACGCATTTTTTAGAAAATATATAATAATCTCTAAAAACTTGCTAAAAAACTGCATATATGAGAGTGCTACAGAAACATAGTTTATTAATTAATTTTTAACGCTGCAAACTAATTTACAGTGATATATATTTGACTGGTAAACAAAGGAATGATTTAATCAATTTAAGTATAGAAGGAGATATAATCATGCGCTATACATTATATATATTATGTAATGTTTTTAATTTCACTTATTTTCTTTGTGTTTTTAGCCCACATTCTGAGCTCGTGGAGCTGAATAATGAAAATGCTGTCAAAATTTATATGGGGGATGTTGCTTTTTTTAATCAGCAGAATCTTCCAGTTATTTATGATCCATACATATGCAATTTTGTTACTCCTCCTAGTTTGCAATGGCTACAACACCCTTATTATGGTCAATATTTATCAAAAAATGACCCTTACAATATGACTGACCGACCACTGATTCCAGCCAAAATTGATGGTACACTGATAGGCCGTTTTCCCCCAAAGTCGATTTTTAAGGGTTATAAGGCATATGATGTTAATATAATTGCCGCGTTTGCCAGATGGTTAATTTGGAGAAATACACCATCACGTCTTGACTTGGTACTACTTTGGGTTATTTCTCAGTGGAATAATAAGGAAAATTTTTGTCTTAAGGGCCCAGTTTATCGTCAGTTATGTTCTATTAATTGCAAACCTTGTCGTAAACGTTCTAACTCCATTGACGTACATGATTTTGTTCAAATCTCAGGTTATGTTTATGGAATTTTTGGTGCCGTTTTGGAACATGTTTATCTAACTGGCAAAAAGGTGAGAAATTAACCTTGATTTTGTTATGCCCTATTTTGTATAAAATTCAAAACCTGAAAACAACAAAAAAGACCAAAAAGTGAGAATAATATGGTATTAATACTAGTAAAGTATAACATAATGTTGATGATCACACATTATTGTCATGAATAATAATATTACTTTCCCTTCTTTGATATCTTTGCTTGAATCGTCATTCTAAAATAAGTAAACAAAACTTTTTCATTATAGGAAAACGGAGTCACTAGTTACGCAGATGTTCGAAATAAAAATCTTCGAGTTAATCTGACCACTTATCAAGATGCTAGACAGGAGAATATTGATTTCTCAATAAATGGTGATCAACTGGTATTCTGCATCGGAGGTCACGATAAGTATACTGATAATCGTACTCGAATCGTTCTTTTTGCTTTGGCAAAAATAAGCAATTTTCAGCTAAAATTTGACTCATCAGACAATGTGGCCTACGTCTGTCCATTACTAAAAATTGATGAATTGCCTGATCAGAATCAATCCCGTGGATTTAAAGCTTTTGGGCGAAATCTTATGATTATGTTTTCCTGCCGAAATCTCCATAATATGACCGATGCAGACGTGAACCAACTCTTTAAAACCTGGGACCCTGAAATGACCTTAGAGCGACTAAAAAGGTATTTTCAGGAATATTAGTACTTAATATTTTTTTCGTTTCGAGAGAGCAATGTCAAAGCCGGAAAATTTACGAAAGTAATAAATCTTGATTTATTTTCATCAGACAAAGATCAAAAAATATCATTCTCATATTTTTTTAATAATTTTTATATCGAAATTTATTGTTTTAATGGTGCCTGACGATGTTTTTTATAAAATAGACGAACAGGATAGATAAGAGACCATAATGCTTGCTTGCAAATTAGGAATTGTTCATACACAAAACCTAGTAACTATCTCTCTATTTTAGATAAGAGTTAGTTTTTCAGTTTTCTGATTAGATAATCTCAACTACTAGCACAATTTTTAGTTCAAAGTATCGAAATTAATACCTGCCAAGTTAAACCGAATGTTTTTGTAAGTGTAATAGAAACTGGATGTCATTTTTTCTACTCAAAAGTTATGGTTTTTGGTTTTTGGCATTTGAGACATCAGAATTCCTTATTGTTAAGAGGAATTATTTATGCATGTCGTGTTTATCTTTGCGCCGAACACAACTAGGTGAAAATACAAAAAATAAAATGAAATGTAATTGCCATTTTTAATGAGAGCAATTCGCTACGGCTTTTTTAGAGGTTTCTCTCATTATTTTTGCAAATAATTACGTATTACTCATATCCTAATAGTTTCAAGTCTTACTTTATTTCGTCATAATTTCATATCAACTATCGGAAGATAAATGAATGCCGAGATGCAATTGTTTAAAAACCGGTGTAGTTATTCGGTGCAATTATAAACATAACTGTTATTGATAATTTTTCGGATACAAAAAATATAACCGAGTGAAAAACTATTATAAAAGTTAAAGAGATTAATTACTAAAAATTTTAATAAAATTATAATTATAATGTTCATTATACTAGATGTAGGATTTGTTGTTTTATCCCTCGTTAATACACACATCGACACCCCGGCCCCATTACTCATAAACACACTGCTTTTCCGACTCTGGGCCGGGATATCTATAAAAGTGTAAAAGTGTAGATGGGAGATAAGGATCATAAGGTTTATCTGTTTGTCTTTTTTAGTTCCGTGCAAGAATTGCAGAGAAGTATTTCGGCAAATTTGGTGATCTCGAAAAAATCACTACAATTGACCAATAACGCTATTGATCTGAGTGATGATGGTTTGGTATTCCCAGCTGAATTTTTCGAGGAATTCAAAGCAAATCATGAGGCCCATCCTTGGGAGACGATATCTGGTATGGCGGTGTGCACTTTGAAAATTTACACCAGTAAACTCCACCATGAAGTGCCATATTTTAAAGGATGGGTTCCATTTCGCGATTTATGCCCCATAAAATCTTGCATGTCAGATGGACGATTAGTTTGTCCATTGAAGATCAACTCATATGAGTTATTTTATCGCTTAGCTGGCAGAAATGAGGATTCAAATGTTATCGAACTAGGGGAGAAGAATATAAATTATGCTGACGAAATTATTAGACATAATTATGGTCCAGTTGATAAGATAGGTTAGTTCACCTGACTTTTTTAATTTTTAATTTTAACGTGTTCTTGGAAAAAGAAATTTAATATATTACTTTAAGAAAATAATAGCTAAATGGCAAAAGAGAAAATTTTTGTCACAATTTTAATATTCTAAGAATTAATATACGTGATTATTTATTCATTTTTAGAGAATGAAACAAGGCTATATTGTGTATTATGCCTGTAAATTGCACTAGGCCTCCTACGCGAGTGTCACGTCTAGCCAATCAGAGCACGCCACAGTCTTTTTATTTTATTTTGAGGCTCATAACAATCTCACTGAGAAAGACCCCAAAATTTATAATTCGTTCTTTATAGAAAACTAGTTTTCTTAATAGCAAATGAAAGATCTTAACAATTTTTCTTTTTACAATACCAGAAAACTTTTTAAAAAAGAAAGAACAGAAATAGAGATATAAAACATAATTACTACACATGTTTTTATTTTTGTAAAAAAAAAAAATGTAATGGTTGAGAAGCCTAATGTTTTTTTTTTGTTAAATTTTTGACTAATATTGATTTTCAGATGAGGGATATGATTCTAGATTTTTGTTACTGCTACTTGCGAATGGATTTTCACGCGAATCTGTGATCAGAATGGTCCATTGCTATACAAATCCCGTAAAATTGCGTGAACCAATGAATTATCAACCACGATATCGACGCGGTCGTTTACAGAAGCCAAATGAATCACACAAGGGTTACTTTTTTATGACTACTGTATTCTATAACAAACCATATGATACTGATATTCAGGATAGAATGATTTTTTCTTTGAAAGGCGAAAATCCATATTCGAATAACCCCGACGATTGGGTTATGGACGATGAGGCTTTCTCCGTCACACTTTAATTTGCTCATTTATTATGGCTTTACAATTTTGAATTATTAAATTTTTAATTTTCAATTTTCCACAAGTTTTACTAGTTGTGAAAGAACCACAGAATTTGTTGAAAAAGAAATCTTATAGCTTGTATATAATCTTAGTTTGGGACCTAACATACATAATTCATTTTTTCTATTGTATGAAAAGATAATTTTTATTATTATTTGAAAACGAAAAGAAAATAAGAGAAAACGATAAAGACGCTTTTGAGTTTTGACAAAAAAAATAAAAATTTTTGATAGAGTTTTTTAGAATTTTTTAGACAAACTGAAAGACAGATAAATTTTGCATAACCTTAAAGAATTGGTATTCAATATTCTTAATAAATATGAAATTTACCCCAATCTTGTCTGTGTAAATAAATACCTATATATCCGAAGCAGATATCAAATCGATTAATATTTTATTATATTTTATGTTTCCGTATCACTGCATTTTTTATTTTTACTTTATTTCGAGTTATTTAAACAATTTTAGTCGCAATTCAAACATAGTTTTC
>SCLH01063009.1:4653-14991 GCA_004367855.1 Oikopleura vanhoeffeni
TTTTGAAGTTAAACCAAACATATTGTACAACGGCCCTGATGTTGTACAACGGCCCTTATTTTAGAAGTTAAACCAATCATATTGTACAACGGCCCTGATGTTGTACAGCGGCCCTAATTTTTGAAGTTAAACCAAACATATTGTACAACGGCCCTGATGTTGTACAACGGCCCTTAATTTTGAAATAAAACCATATACTTGTACAATATGTTTGGTTACACTTCAAAATTTAGGGCCGTTGTACAATATGTTTGGTTTAACTTCAAAAATTAGGGCCGTTGTTCAACAAGGCCGTTGTAGATCAGGGCTGTTGTACAATATGTTTGGTTCCACTTCAAAATTTAGGGCCGTTGTACAACATCAGGGCCGTTGTACAATATGTTTGGTTTAACTTCAAAANAGGGCCAACAAGACATGATATCAATTTTTGCTTATAACCAAGAATGTAACTGAAAACCATTCGTTGGCCAAGCGCGCCTATTTTTTGTTAGGCAACTGATCAGAATTCATGACTTATAAGGGGGGTACCGTACAACGGCCGATTATGTACAACGGCCGATTATGTACAACGGCCGTTGTACATAATCGGCCGTTGTACATAATCGGCCGTTGTACATAATCGGCCGTTGTACATAATCGGCCGTTGTACGGTACCCCCCTTATAAGTCATGAATTCTGATCAGTTGCCTAACAAAAAATAGGCGCGCTTGGCCAACGAATGGTTTTCAGTTACATGCTTGGTTATAAGCAAAAATTGATATCATGTCTTGTTGGCCCTTGTAGCTTTGGACCGTCAGCTGTAGATTTCTCGATATTCAATTTCGATAAAAAATCCTCTAATTATGAATTGTTGCTCTCTAGCAGCACATTTGGTCATAATTGGAAATCTTATAGGTCATTTTTGTTTTCCCA
This sequence comes from Oikopleura vanhoeffeni, assembly GCA_004367855.1. Taxonomy (NCBI): domain Eukaryota; kingdom Metazoa; phylum Chordata; class Appendicularia; order Copelata; family Oikopleuridae; genus Oikopleura; species Oikopleura vanhoeffeni. The sequence continues at coordinate 5,566 of SCLH01063009.1, forward strand.
GATATCAAATTACCCTTGAAACTAAATATTGTGGAAATTGGGAAACTTGTAAAAAATCATTAAATTATGAAATCTTGCTCTCTATCGGCACTTGTTGTCATTTTCAAAACAAAATAAAGAGTCATTTTCCCTGATATCGATGAAACTGAATATTGTCGAATTCGGTAAATTTTTGAAAAATCGTGTCCCAAGCTATGGTAGCTTTTTTTTAAAGGAACCCCCCCCTCTAAAAACCAAGCGGTAATAAATGTCAGGAAACAATTTTTGTATAAGCATTGGGGTAACTTTGCACGAGGGAACTGTTGGCAATATTTTTTTGGACAACCTACACCATCTGGTGGAGTAAAGAGGCCTTTTTATACCCCTAAAATTCGAAAAATACCGGTTTTTCGCTGATTACCGGTCAACCGGTCGGAGTCAGAAATCGGCTAAAATTTCTCTTCGGCTAAAATTTTCTTNGCTATCGGATACAAAAAACCGTTTTCCGATATCTCATACCGTTTGGTCTACAGAGGGGGGGTTCCTTAAAAAAAAAGCTACCTAAGGGTGTTTCTGATTGCTTGCTCGAGACAGTGATAGACGTTATAGAGTTATAGACGAAAACCACAGTATAAATATGACACGTCTACATATCACGAGGTGACTGTACCATACTCACTATAAGCTCACAGTAGACTTTATTGACCACTATTAAATAATTTCTTTGGCCTTGCAATATATTCACGAGTTGTGCTCTGAAACCTTGTTCACGTTTTATAACAATTATTTCAGGAAAAAAATCATTGTGCGCTTCTGTATAAATTATTAATTCACAATTATTCTAATTAACTTAATTAACATTTTAATTGTACGGACAAGGATTAAAAATAGGCGGCGGTATCTGTATCATGCCATTTGAAAACAAATTTTTCACATTTCAGTTGAAATTTTTTGCAAAATTGAAATAACAAAAAACCATGATAAATATACCTTCGCCTTGAAAACGATTAATTTATGCTGTTCTAAATCACCACATTTTAAACCATCAGCGCTAAAGAAAAATCAGCAGTATACAAATGTCGTCAGTATCTGACATAATTGTGTCTGATTTCTTCGAATCTATTTTCGTGACCATAAACGCCGTTATAATGTATTAAAAATAAACGTTCGTTTGTCCTTATAAAAAAGGAAAATTAACGCTCTGAGCGTTGATAGGCTTAAAATGTTGTAACCTGGAAAACATGAGTCCGTTTCCATGTAATATGACTCCCCAGGGGTTTCATTATTGGCAATTTTTCGGACTGGGAAATCGGGCTCTGCTATTATACAAAGAATGAAAAGTTGTACCCGATATTCACAAAATCGTAGGTGGCAGTTTCGAACGATCTCACCTGCGATAATGTCGTATGTGATTGAAAACAGACTATTGGTTGTTTGCGTCGAATATAAGAAAATAACTGCTTAATTATTCTCCTTTTAAATTCGTCGTGTTTTTCTATAAGGACAAAACAGCCGAAATTTGGTTAAAACCTCTATTATTTTAAAATTTGACTCAGTTTACTTATTAGCTCTCTAGCGCCACTTTTAGAGCATAATTCAAATATAAAGACAATACGGCAAATCAAAGATGTCCTTATAAATAAACACATCAGTAACCTTTTATTATTCGCAATATAATCACAAATTCAACCTAGGGTGACTCATCCTTGATGAGCTTATTTATTCTCAAAACAATCATTTAAAAATTATTATTGTATCCTGAAATTTTGAACCACTTTAAAAAAAACTGTTTATCAAACTTATTATTAACCAAGTGCTTTGTAAGGACCAGATTAGAGCGCTTAAAATCGCTTTTTTGTCCTTATATGTTTAAATTTCCCGATATGCACTTTATATTTTTTTCAAAAACTATGTCTGGGGCGAGTTTAAAACCCTAGATGGTTTTCAGTCGCTTTTAGATGCGCGATCATCGGTTTTATGAGCGTATTAGGAGCTAGGCGTTTTTGGTGACCGCAATTTGTTAATTCAAATACTCTATGTTTTTCGAAAATTATACTTCGGTATGGATAGTTACTCAGCGTCATAACTGTGACGTCAGAAATGATATCGACCAATCAAATCACACGATTTTCAACTTATTTTAGGAATCGTGTTATTTGATTGGTCACTATCTTTTTTGACGTCACAGTTATAAGTAACGCTTTGACATATTGGGTTTATTCTTAAACTAAAATATTTCAGTAAATCAAACGTCTCAATTCGGATATTCTTTTTTTATTAAGATATTTGGCTTCAGTTAACACATTTTTAAAAATAAAGTATAAATTAATTCTTTCGCTTTTGATGGGCCAAATATAAAAATTTGTTTAGCTCCCAGGACCAGCTAAATTTATCCGGTATTTTCAGTCTCCTGCAAATCCGATTTTAACCTTAAAACGTCATAGGCGTCAAATTCAATCAAAGTTTTTCGTTCATATGTTAACACATATTCTCATTCATGAGAAATTCAGCGTGAAATTTAACCAGCATGATTGGAATGGTTGAAAACTTTTTGAATCATCTAAATTTTATGAGAAAAAAATGTCAAAAATCGTCTTTATATAATTTATGAGGTTGTGAATCACAACTTGTGATCTATAAGGACAATATATGGTCCAAACTAAACTTTATTAATTTTTGGATTTTGTTCTATCTTGTGATATAAGGACAATATGATGAAAACTAAGGTTTTTTCGTAATTATTGTTTTATAAAGACAATATCGTTAAAACTACCGTTTTTCGTTTTCGAATGTTGTTATAACGTCGCCTGAATGTTTTTTGCGCAGCTATGACACTCTCAACTTACGCGGTTTCTCAGATCTCCTTAATTTGTGGGTTTCAAAAAACGCGTAGGGTAGAAAAAAGTAGGAATTGATCTCTTCACATTTAGGGGGCCGTATAAGAAAATAAGAAGGCACGTTAATCCGCCAAAAAATTATCCGCCAAAAAAAAAATTTTTGAATCGGAATTCATTCGGAATTTGAAAATGACTCATCTGATTTAGTTTCTAGATAGCTTTAACTGAGCACAAATATCTAGTGAATAATATCATCAAAAAGAATTGGTTAGAATCGAATTATTTTTTAATTTTTTTTTCTGAGATAATTGAATTATTTAATTATAGTTCAATAATTGCAGTTATCTCAGACAAAAAATGAAGAAATAATTTGATTGGGACCAATTCGTCTTTATGTTATTATTCACTAGATATTTGTGCTCAGTTTGAGCTATCTAGAAACCAAATCAGATAATTTATTTTCAAATGCCGAATGAATTCCGATTCAAAATTAATTTTTTTGGCGGAGCCCTCGAAAATAATGTGTAAAAAGTCGACAAGCAACCTCTTTTTTTTGGAAATTTCGTAATAATTGTTACATCAGTATGACTTTGAAAGAACATCACGGACGAATTAGAACAATTTGTACGAATATTGTCCTCATAGACAAAAACCAACGAAGACATACGATATCAGAGATTTTATAAGGACAGTATGCCCTTTAAACTTGACATGACTTTTTTTTCTTATAAAACATTTATAATAAAAAAAATTACCCACTCCAAATTAGCCACTGTTGGTGCTAAAAATTTAACCCTTTTCACTCAGCGTTGATTAACCAGTGAATATTCTTGTGAAACGTGAGGTGAAAATAGCGCTTGCGAATCGTATATAAACCGTAATTCTGTAAAGTTAATATTTTTCTGCTTATAATCCATTCTTATTTAATTTTTAATCTAAATAAAGTTTTCATATTTATTCGTAGATAGGCTTCAGTAGGGTGGGTTTAAAACGAATTGGTGGACTAAAATCTGGAAAAAATGTTTTTTGTGCTAAAAATCCCCATAATACAGAACCAAAGAAATTTATGGCACTTTGATCCGTTTTCGCACTTATGAAAACGTAAAAATTATTTTAAAAAAATCTGACTCTGCCATCATTTAGCTTTTTAACTCCACTCTACTGTATCACCCACGCAAATTTAATTGGCTGATATTTTCGGTATTTTACGATAAATTAAAAAAACTTGAATCTTTCCTTATTCTTAGTATAATGTAGAAACAAAGAAAAAATTTCGCCTTATTTATGAATTAGGCACTTTATTCGCGAAGTTCTTTTTTATTGTACCAATATAACAAAGTAACTGGTGTGAGTTGGCTTTTATTCTGATTCCCTCACTAAAATTATTCAATATTATAAATAAAACTGGTTTAAATAGATTCTAGATTTTATTCAAATTTAATAATGAAATTACAAATGGTTTCAAGTTTGTTTTTCTCATGAAATATTTGAATAATATGGTGTTTTGTTCTTCATTTTCAGTAACAATTATTGGAGCATATGATATGCTGCATATCCGCATTTTAAAACTTGAATAAAAAACGGCTGAATGCAGTTTTTCGTGAAAACGGATTTTTTCCATCGTTTTAATTTTTAAAGAATGCCTCAAATCCGATGAGGGCTATACGGAAGATTATACGCCCACGTAATTTTAGGTTTTCGTTAAAAATTATTTTAGTGCGTCATGAATGACTCCATTTTTCTAGCTTGAATTCCCCAATTTTGACTTTTTTAATTTGTCTGGTGAGATACTTAATACTACCCATTTGGTAATTAATTCCTTAAGGAGTACTGGTCGCATTTTAAGGCCAAAAACAGGGTTTCAGGCGTCGCCTCATGAAGTACTAGAAACAGCCACGAACATATATTCAGTTTAGGGAAATTGAACATTAATCTTGCTTTCACAAAACAAATCGAAGGCCTCTGATTGGCCGACCAATCAGGAAGACTTCAAAAGTGCACTATTTTCACTTCAAAAGCCTACTCCCCCTCGAGTTTTGAAGATGAGAATCTTTTAAGCTTTTATTGACCACAGAGAACGGGGCAGAGCCCTAGTTGAGTTTACTCAAAAAAATTCATCCGTGCGCTTAAATGAGCAAAAACTTGGCAAAAAAAAAATAAAAAAAAGTTTTTTGCTCATTATAAGCGCGGATGAAATTTTTTGAGTAAAACCAACTAGGGGCTCTGCCCACGTCTCTCGTGGTCAATAAAAGCTATAAAAGATCTCTATCTTCAAACTCAGGGAGGAGTAGGCTTTTGAAGTGAAAATGTGCCCTTTGAAAAGGTCGTTCCTGATGGTCGGCTAATCAGAGCCTCCGATGTGTTTGTGGAAGCAAGATTAATGTTCAATTATCCCATAAACTGGAAATCCATATGTTCGTGCTGTTTCTAGTATTTCATTGAGGCGACGCTGAAAAACCCTGTTTTGGCCTTAAAATGCGACAGTACCTTAAGGGGGTCGGTGCATTTTGGCAGATACGGATATGGGCTCTTGATGAAAACTTTTCACTGGGTTATATATTCTTCAATATACCACCAAAGTAATGTTCCATACCAGGCAACTTTGTAATTAAAGAATTTTCGAGTTATTGTTTTAGAAAAAATTGAGCTCGAGAGTAAAACTTTTCAAATTCCACAATTATGAGAAATTTTTGAAAAAAGTTCCGAGCATTATAAATAATGCCTTATTTTTCCATCAAATTTTTTTACAGCGATGTTTTTCAAATCAACGAAAAAACTCTTCAAAATGGCCACTTTAAACTTTTCGCGTAGTTGACCAATATAATATGATATTTGAAATCATACACATATTTTTGGGATTTCGGTAAAATATGGAAATATTTTGAAATTTTCCATTTCTTGTTCAAAAACTTTAAAACTATTTTTATGGAATCCTTATGGTTATTTTTAGGAGCTATTTGAAGATGACGCTTTCTCAATTTTAAAAACCTCATGAAATGATATATTGCAGAGAGAGAATTTAATTCCGCATGAATTTGTTAGAATTTAGAATAGGTATACAAATATTCCGGTAGGTCCGTTCTAAATTTCAAGGGGCCAAAATTCGGTCTGTAACTATACGGGCACAAAGATTTCGAATCTATATCAGATCACATCTATGACGTCATTATGAGTCAAAATGACTACCCCAGCCAGATTTTATTTTGGTGACGGTTCTCTCTATCTTTTGTAAGAATTCTCCTATTTGACCAAATTGACGCATATTGTCGTCATTAGCTAATTCTTGTATCAGATGCAGTTCCCCGTGTCGAATTTGCCTTATTTTGAGTTTATTAAAGTTACCGGTGTTGCACAAATTTTGAAGATCCTATAATCATCTAAAGTGACCACAAATGACTCTAGACGTAATCGATGTATCTGATATCAGATTCGAACTTGAAATTAGTCTACAGACCGAGTTTGAGCCTGATGGAACAACTTTGAAAAAATGGACCTACCGGAAACCGCCATTACCGGTCAACCAGTCTGAAATTGAAAAAACAAAATCTATAAGCACACGCGGAATTAAATCTCTATCTGTCAAATATAGGTTTCATAGGGTTTCCAAAATCGAGAAGACGTCATCCTCAAATAGCTCCAAAAAAATAAACCACCTTAGCTGAAATATTGGAATGGCTACTTTAACTTTATACAAATATGTCCTCGTTTTGTTTCTTCGCTTCTGTATACCTTAATCATACTTTTTTGAATGAAAATCGGTCCGGCCGAAATGTACTTTAGCCCTCTTTAATCAAAAATAAAAAAATATTATTTCACCGAGACTGCCTAATTGGAAGTTTACTGGTTCACCACGCAAAATTGAATAAATTTAATCATGAAAATAAATATCTTCTCGATGTGCTAAAATTTCGTTTTTTTCGTCTTTTTTAGGAAATTTTAATTTTCGATTTGACGTAGAAATCATAGGAAATTGAATTATAAAATTTCGATGGTGATCAAGACCCATTTTTTAAGCTTCTAATTAATAAACGAGAAAAAAAAGAAATTTAAATGTAATTTAGACACCTAAAGTACAAAAAGGCATTTTTTAGAAATTTTAAAAATAAAAGTACAAATAATCGATCCGAAAAAAAACAGATTAAACAAAACGAAGTGGCAACTTACGTTTGAAATACTTTTTATTAAAATTATGAGGTGCAAAAAAGTTTCCCATGAAGACAAAAAAATGAAAAAGTGCAAACTGCCAAAACACGACACCCTTAAACCTATAGTAAATCACGTTATAAAATTGAAAAAAATGTTCAAATTTGGGCGTAATTTCTAACGCCCACGCCTTTTTTACATTTTTTGACCGAAAAACTTGATTTTTATCCAAAATTTGTTCATCAAAAAATTATCAATTGGATTTGGTTTTACATCAAAAAAATATTATCATGACGCACTCGAGTAATTTATAATGAAAAGCTCAAATAACAAGGGCGTCTTCGGCAAAATTGGCACTTTCGGCGATATAGATTTCGCTTTTCGACGAAAAAAAAACATTTCGACGAAAAATTATTCACACGAAAAAAGTTTTTAAGGAAAAAAATATTCTTTCGTAAAAATCTTTCGTGTTCTAGAATGTTGTTAATGAAAATCCGATTAAAATGGCCAATGTCGATTCGTTATCGAAATGTTTCAAATAGATTTATTTTTTCCGAAGAAAATGTCAAAGTGGAAAAAGTTGATTTTGAACTATCCACTCTGAACGCAGAAAGTATGGAGGCTCTAAATGAAAAAATTACAGTAACAAGAAAAAAATTTCTGGGAAATTTTGGGGATAAACCAGAAGTTAGCCAAAATGAGATCAAGAGAAAATCGGCGGTTGAAAAATTCAATCGAGATGATTTGAGAGGTCAAGGGGTCCAAAATCAGATGCAGAATATCGGGAAAAGAGTAAGGTCCGTCTAAAAAAGATTTTTCAAATTATCTGTACTTATTACAAATTATGCTCGAATAATAGCGCTAGAAAGGTAAATGCAACCCAAATTTTTGCACGACTTTATCTCAATTTTAAAAAGGTAATTGATTTATATTTTTCTCAAAAAGCTACTGAAGTCAACTGGGTGAATTGCCTCGGTTTATTGATAAAAACTTTTCAAAATTTAGCTTGATAATATACAGGGGGGCAATAGCTCTGGCCCAATTTGCCAATATGTCCGAAATTTTTTCGCAAAAAAATTCCCGTTATATCGAAGATCCTGCCTAGTCGTCGATTTATCTCGAGCGTCATAACTTTGAGCCAGTGTCCGATCACAATACCCGATTGTCGACTCAATTCAAGAATACCACGATTTAATTGGCCACTTTATCAAAGTTATGTCAGACGCTCCAGATAAATCGACGACTAGGCAGGATTTTTGATATAGGCCCCTAGTACGAAAGGGGTGCCCAATATTGCCGAATTTGCCAATATGTCCGCAATTTTTAGGCAAAAAACTTTCGGCAATATTGGGCCCTACCTAGTTTGAACATTTTCTTTGTTCGTCACGTGATCGATATTTATCGATTTTTGTATTTTCAGTATTTATTTATTTTGAACTAAACTCAAAGCTGAAGTCCAAAATTTTTTTCAAAATTTTTATTTTTTTGCAATGAAAACCCGTAAATTATCAACATCTGAAAAACGGACCGTAGGGAAGAAAATTTAGAAAAAGTTGACGATGAAATTATTGAAGAAAAGCCAGAAAAACCGAAAGAAGAAATAAATCCAGATTCTCGATTTGCAAAATTTGCGCAAAAGAATAACAGAGCAGATGCGATCAGAAAGAAAAATTTGGATGTTATTTATTCAGGTAAAATAATGCAATCATAATTTTGAACAGGGTTTAAATAGGGGAATCTACAAACCAAACTAAAACTGTTGATAACAATAATTTTGGTCTCCGAGCGTTATTGCTCCGGAAAATAACCCTAAATTTTAATTAAAACCGGTAAAAAATAATCAAATTTTTGTGATTCATTTTTTTTCATAATTTTTCTGTGATTAAAATCTGTATATTAAAATACCCTGTATATTAAAATCTAAATATGAAAATCTTCTTGATAAAAATTTATCGGAAAATATAAATTTTCCTACTCTCCTGGTGAAAACCATAATTTTAACGGGAGAAACTTATGTATGAAATATTTCTATTGACTACCGTCGCTTGCGCTCACTGCGTTTAAATTTGGTTTCAGACACCAGAAAATAATTTTTGTCAGGGTCAAATGCACTTTGGTTGCTAACTGCGACTAAATTGACCTGTTATCTCACAACTTCACAGACCACGGTCAAAAATGTTAAAACTAGTCCGTTCGAATAAAATATTTTTTGCTTTAGGGACAGCTCAAAATAACTTTTAATACAGTGATCTGTTTGTAAAATCATCGCGTCAAACGAGTTTGGTCTCACCAATCAGATTCTCATTTTCATTTCAATAACACCTCATGCGTAATGTTTTTCATTTTAAACCGCTGCAAGCCGTTAAAGCTTGGCCGCTATCGGTCAAATTTAATTATTTTAACATTGGTTATTTCGTGGGAAAATGAAATTTGTTCCTCCGCGGGCATTTTACATACCGGGCATTGT